>JAMKCH010063152.1:0-157785 GCA_023653785.1 Ophioderma brevispina
AAAGAAACCGCAGGAAAAGGAAAAGGAGGAACAGGTTTCATCTAGACAAACCAGTGATCTGGACACCAAAACACAGGAAGTGTTAGAAGGAAGGACTCTTAGATCTCCTTGTCTCACCACGAATGGCATATCCAAATGTTGAGCTGCCGTAAGTGCTCCACAATGAGCAGCCAAGAAGCCTCGGAGCCGTACTTTCCCAGAAACAAGAAGGGCAAAATGAGAGTAATAGGATATGCATCTCGTCTCCTCAGTCCGCAAGAAGAATACCCATTTGCATTCTGGGAAGTTGGAATTCCTAGCCATGAAATGGGCCATTACGCCACTTTAGGGATATTTTGTCCTATGCACTTTCACCGTATATACGGACAATAACCCCTAAAAGTATGGTTCCTTTCATCAGCCAAGTTGTTGAATGCTACAGGACACCGAATGTATTGGGTAGCTGAATAGCCGGACTTTGAGTTCACCTGCAAAGTCAGACCAGGCAAAGCTTCAATGTGGATTTGCCGACTCCTTGTCACGAATGCCAATGGAACATGGAAGCCTTACATGGTACTTGTAAAGAAATTTTTGTCATCCCTGCCCGCCCTCAATGCGTGTTGATGGAAGTGATAGATAAACCAATCTGAAGAAAGACATGGGCACTCGCTATGGGTATAGAACCTAATCCCATAGATTACCTAGCAACAGAGAATAAGGAGACACAGAGACGGTAGACCCAGTCCCAGCTACGAATACACGGGAAAGGAAGAACTTTATGACGTCTCAGCTATCTGTGTTGTTTCCGTCCCAGCCGTCAAAACCGAAGACCTCCTAGAAAGCCAAGAAGATGAAATTCATATTGGTAGCTAGAACATTGAGTACAAGAATAAGGTAGACGAGACCCAAACACCCAAAAGAACGTGCTGGGGAAACCAAGAACACAACCAACCATGATGCATGAGTGCCGAAAAAATAGCTGAAGATAGGTTTGATGGTATTATTTAAGAAGAAAAACAAAGACCCTAACACATTTCAAAGAACCTGGAGCAAAAGGGTATTCAGGTTTAAATCATATATGTGTTATACAAAGTAAATCCAAATTGAGTTCTCGAATTAAATCAGCAAGTGGTCCCACGAGATTCGACGAAACGAGGGACCCTTTTGCAATCAGAGGTTAAACGTGCTAACGCTAGACCATATACCATGGTAATAGGTAGAACAAATGATTGTTTACACTCAATGAAGCATTATATTCTCCAAGAAACAATTGGATTGAATTGCAGTGACACAGGGTCAAATGTGGTAATAAATGAATATATTAAACTCAAAAAATGAGGAATGATATGTTTTAGTTTAACAATGTTGATTACAAGCAAAACCATCGACAAACGCAAATGCGTTTTTGATTTTGAATAATTGGCCCAAAGTTTGGTCACAAGAAAACAGAGTTGATTAAGTAAGTGGAGTTACGAGATAATGTGCCTTTAACATGCGTGGAAACGGCATGCTACTTTCAAGGACATTATCCGCTGTATTGGAAATTCTAGTTTAAACCTAACATTCATATCTGAAGAGTAAAAGTGGTAATGAACTGTTAGTCTATGGAGCATGATGGATTCGCCGTCTTTCAACTGGGTTTTCTATTTATATCTTTCTAATTCAATTAATCTTGCTTCCATTACTAAATACATACGGGTACGAAATACTTACTTCATGTGTCTTAAAGAGGATTTTCTTTCTTGCTTACGTCTGGCTCTGAAAATTGTACCAGCGTTTTTTTCTTCTCCCAGCAAAATACTTTAGAATCATTTGATGAATTTGGATTGTGCTGATAAAAATTGAATCCGCTAGAATATTTATAACAATTTCCCTAAATAGAGAATGCAGATAACTTATTACGCCTATAGGGATAAAATCATAATAATCTGTTCTTAAGTGTACGAAATGAATAAATTGAAAATTATTTGTAGTTCTCTGGGAAGAAAACGAATTGTTAAAAGTTTACTACAGATAATGTTAGCAATCTACTATATATCGCTATTTTAAGCTTTAAATAATACTTTGTTGACATTTATGATACATATGAAGTATTTTAAAAACGGGTTGAATACACACACTGGCCAGAAGTATTGTAAAATGCAGAAATGCAATTTATATTCAAAAAATAATTTAGAATTGTACCAGTGTGTGGTTGTGTGGACCGGAAATGAGATAATGTCAATAAAAGATGGGAGAACGTTCATGACCATTGGACTCGGGGAATTTAATGGCAAGAAAGAGGTCACGTGATAACTTGAAAACAACTTTTTTAATCGCACCATTGACATTGTGCTGTTTGTCAGACAATGTGAACGCGTAATTAGAAATATTTTACGTAAAGCATTTATCATTTGAATTGCATTTTAGGTGTCTCAGAAGTTCTCGAATGTTTCGAAGACCACTATATCTCATTTCCGGTCCACACAACCACCCTGATTTTCTCCCATAAATATTTAAGTAAACCCTAATGATACCATACAATCTATTAATCGGCTGTTTTGAAGCCATTTCTTTTGTGGTTGTGTCTGTATTCCTTCTAGAGTGCAATCGGCAAGTTATCGTTCGCAGTTCCTTTAATCAGCCATATTTAGGGACCATGACAATCCAATCCAACGTTTTTTCACCCTCTTAGATTCTGGGGAATAACATCTGTATGAAAAAACACAACTTTGGAATTGAATGCGTATTGTGTGGTCGAAGAATCCGTGGTATAATTTGAAATCAATTGGTAACATAGGTAAGGTAACGCTACTTTTAGTATTGTTATGGCCAATTTCAATTTCAATTACTTTAATTTCCCGTAGGAATCACACCACTAAATAACTCCCCATAGACTTGTGTACAAAATGACCTCTCACCAAACGTCAATTTCTCGGCTATAAAGCGACTGGTTATTTTGGAAGATTAGGCCTATAGGACCATACCTCTTCAACAAAAATGAAAAGTCAAGAAGGCTGATTTTTTGAGCTACAGAGCATCGAAAGATTTGCATGTTTTCAAAACGTCCACGTCTAGTTGAGTGTTGCTAAAAAATTGAAAGTGTACTGTTTCCCCAAACCTTCAAAAGTTATACAAAAATGGCACAGACAAAATATTTACCACCCAAATGGTTTGTTACTAGTCCACACAATATGATTAATTTCAAATTTCATTTAAAGACACAACTTATCAACATTTTGTGACTCTTCATTTAGGCAAGGGCCATATTTGGGACGCCAACACTCTCTCGGCATTGACATCGTCTGCTACACCTAGTTTATTTAGTGGGGTGATTCCAATAGCGGGACGTGTCCGAGGAAGACTTGTCCTTATTGAAGTAAACCAGCTCCTAATGACTCGCGAAGCTCGGAGGTCGACTAAATATAAAGTCCAAAGTGATGTAGCTTGTTTATCCTGGGATAACTCAGAGGCCACGAAATACAAAACGGCCGAAGACGGCTACACAATCGGACGACAACTATTGGAGCTGAGACATCTATGACAATGTCCACCACGGAGACTTTGTACACTGAAATAAACTTTCACTGTGAAGAGATGACTCTAATCAACTTGGAGCAAGATGTTATGAAACTCTGCTGCATTTTTTTCCTTTCAATTACTTTATATAGCCTCTCAAACAACTCCAGAAGGATCTAGTACTGTCTATATGAGTCATGTGCTAAATTTTGCACATTGCATCATGAGTCTTGAGCTTTCTAGAAACATCTCCATTGTTCCTATGCTTTCTGTATGGATATAGCACTTTCTCCCTGCCTGTATATGCAGTAGGGTGCCACTTATGGTTCAGCGATATTCAATGATTCACTTTGTAGCACAATCCACTCAGTTGAACAATCGTCTAGAATTTTCTACGACACGCCAAATATTCCATACACCAGATATGCACACAAACCAGGTATATTTTGTATATTATGTTACTTAGATTAATTAATAATATTCTATGTGCTAATTTATAATTTAAACTCCCTGTTAGCATCACAAGTGAAGCAAATTATTGCCAATTTCTGTAACAGTATATTCAAAATTGCAACCGTTTAGCTCCCTTTCAAAGGTAATGAATAATAAACGGCAATGAAAAACACCCTTCGCATAACTTACAATCTTGCTTAAATTTTTGCAACACTTAGGGCATGGCAGTGATATATTCCCTTTCTCCCTCGAAACAATGTTGCTCGTAGTCATGTCGTCAGCAGCCTTGGCACACACCCCAACTTTGACATAATGGGGGATTGGGAAGACTATAAGACTGGAATGTTCCGGCTTGCAAATGAGCTATGTCTTTTGGGTGCAAGAACTAAACTGACATCAAGGCAATTTCATAAATTTGAGAGAAGTTTTCCAAGCTCAATTTGTGCGAGTACTAAAATTCAGAATTATAGCAATAACAACACTTTTTTTGAAGAGCTCCCCCAATTTTCAAAACTTGATATTTTTGCAGAGTTATGATGGTAATTGTATAGGAAACTACACCTGCGAACGAGAATGCTCAAAAATGCGTATTTATCATAAAATAAGTAATCTTGTAATTAGAATTGGCATCCCAGATTGTACTTAACGACAGAGCTGGAAATGGTACGTTTATGTCCGTTTATTATGATATAGTGCCACCTCAAGAAAATGACCTCTAACTTGACTTGCCTGAACCAATAAAACAACTAATGGATGAGAGTAGACACGTGGCGCTATTTCCCGGCTATTTCATATTGGAAGGCCGTTTCCAGCAGCCGTTGAATTATTATCTGAGATCTCCGATATTAAAATTACTCTAATTACAAAATTCCTTCGTTTGCAACACATATACATTTTTCGAGCTTAACCATTCACAGGTATAGTTTACTAACCAGTTACCAATGCAACCGTGTAAAAATCTCAAAATTTTTGAAACATTTGGGGGCGCTCTTCCAAAAAAGCCGACCATCTGGGCAAATTATAAAGAAATATTGAGATCATGGCACAAGCCTTAATCGCAACAGGGGTCATTCAGT
The DNA here is from genome assembly GCA_023653785.1 of Ophioderma brevispina. NCBI lineage: Eukaryota > Metazoa > Echinodermata > Ophiuroidea > Amphilepidida > Ophiodermatidae > Ophioderma > Ophioderma brevispina. The sequence continues at coordinate 5,007 of JAMKCH010063152.1, forward strand.
AAGAAGACGCACAGTGAGAACTGACAACAACGTTAATGTAGTTTTACAAGAACATCCAAGGGAACCATTGCAAGAAGAAATGGACTTGGACTCTCCTGTTCATCTTTCAACCGGATAACGAAACTTGACTTGAAATTCCATCCATTCAGAATGCGCATTCGCCATCAACTTCGTACGATGACTTCAGAAGAAGGCAAACTTTTGCCGAGTGGCTATTTAATCGATGCCAGAGAGACGCGAGATTACTGAAGCATTTCAAGATTGGCGACGAAGCAGGGTTTTTATGAATGGCAAGGTTAACACCAACTGGAACCCTTCAAGTTTGAACTTTGATACAAACACGAGTCGAGAGAAACTTACACAGTCTGGATACTTATGTGTGGCAATGCTGTGGACTGGCCCTTCAGGTCACCTGATATGACACCATGTGACGTTTTCTTATAAGGTACTGAAAAACGTTTTTACCCAGCCCACCGCGTAACTTTCACGATTTCAACATGAGTTAGTCTTGATGATCTTGCAATGATCAGACGGGCTGTGGCTGCCATGCGACGTCGTTGCAGACTTTGTATCAAAAGAGAGTGCGGACACGTTGAAGGTGTTGGTGCATAATTCAGGTAAGTACTAAAAGCATCAGATATTTAATAATCTTGTTCATCATGCTCATGCTCAAAATTTAACATTATCTTTATGCCCCAATTGTCAGAAGTGAATTTTGACATGGCATTTTCAAAGCAATGGTGTTCAATGAGGAATGACTGGAAAATGCTATTAAGGTATCATTTGAAAGCTGCTTGTTTCTACTTTATAGTAACATAATTATTATAGTCATACAACACAAAGTTTCGACAGATTAAACATTTGTTTCAGAATTTTTTCAGGGACGTACTGTATTGGGAGAAAGAATTTGTGAAGTGTCTTCTTTTTCGATTATACAAAGGGACTCTTCTTTCTCTATATTATATAAACAAAGTTAAGTTTCTAACGATCATTTACTATTTTCCTTATTCGGGTCACTTCATGAACATTGTAAAAGCTATGGCGGTGTTGATAGCGACATTTAGAAGGCCGAAGATGTAGTGGAGTAGATATATTATTACGTGCAATGATATACTGTTAGTGCAAGATAAACGTTTTTACCCGAGTGTTTCAAAGGTAAGACATAATAATAGGTCAACTAAACAACCTTTTCACATAACTCACAATCCTTTGTAAACTTATTGAACCCTGAGGGGCATTGAGCGGGATGAATAGCCCCCTTCTTTCTCCCCCGAACAATTTTGCCTGTAGTTTTTATATATTATTTAAATACCAGGCAGGCCCCCCCAGTTTGGTACCTTGAGTGACACTGCAGGGGTGATGGTCTTTAAAATTTGAAAGATGTCCCTAAATCTGACGCACTAAGTACGGTTGGACAAAAAAACTACAGTATTTAGCTGTAATTTTGATGTCTCATACCCCCGAGTGGCACCATATAGTAAATCTTGGGATTAACAGAAAGGGCACTGGTGCTGGAGTTCGTAGAAGGCGCCGTTATATGAGCATCTGATTTGTAATTTTGCAAATATTCTGGGCCAATGTTTAATAGCCACCTTATTCATCCTACCACTATAGCTACCATTTCCACCACTTGGGTTGTTTGCCAAGGCACCCCAACTTGACATGAGGGGTGATAAGTGTCGATCAAATCCAAAATCGTGAGAAGTGTTCCAACCTCTCATTACCAAGATTGTTTAGATGTTGTGCACCCCGCAATAATGGAAAAACATGTTGCCGTCTTGATTGATTTCAAGAAAATAATGCAGTTTACTGTCCAAAGCTCATTGTGAGCGCACTAATGGCCCTTTATAAATTTAATCTACACTATAAGTTACTACTCCCCTAGAAAATTTTAGTTTTGATGATAATTATTTCTTATATTACTTAAGGTATGTTTCTTGTCTCGTCGAAGCATCGACTAACGATAGCCCCCATATCTTCTCTCCAGATTATATCACTATGGTGTTCTGCAATTGCCTTCTCGTGTTTGAAGGTCTACTGACCAACAGAATCAATAAGTGCATTTTTTCGTGTTTCAGCACCTTCTATTTTATTTCGTTTATCACAATAGTCTGATTTTTATTCTGTCAGTAACGCATATTGTCGATGGTAACAACACAGTTTCTGAGGGGGATGGTTTGAGATCAACACTAAAAGCCGTATTAACAACTGAAATGCTACACTTTACATGAACCCTTTTTATATCGTTCCATTGTTGCAGTCTTAAGGCCGACTCATAGATTTCGAAATATTTTTTTTGGCGCAGTATTTAAAAAATAGTCATCTAGAGAACTAAAGATAGTCCACCTAATGCCCTATTAACGATTAGAGATGTTTGGTTTTCCGTTTTCATGCAGTAAACATTAAGCACAGTATCACAGTGCCATAGAATACTGTTAGTACATAATTTCCGGATCTGGAATTTTATAATAACCAAGTTGTGATTTTCTACAGAAGGACGTCGAATTAAGCTAGTATTTCACACAGTGATTGAGTATATGGACTAAACGAGACATGAACCCTGTTTTTCGTTACATACTTGGAATGCATAGCAATGTATAGATCACACCTGAAGTGAATAAGCCGCATACTCCCGTCGTTATTAATAGATGATGATTTTAGTACTTTCTGTCGTTCACGACGAAGTTCAAAGCATGTTTTCTATGTGGGAACGATTACGATAGTATGCAAGTTCAAACAAGGTTTTCGGTTTTCTTTTGCACCTGTTTGTCCTCGGTTCTCGGTAGGTGGTCTACAACCGATCCAGTGAAATTTGAAGATTCGTATCCTAAAAAACATCTCCTCCTGTCACTTTAATGCGGGGTTTCTCAATTGGCCGGCCCGCCGGGCCAAATCCGGCCCGCCAACCCATTGACTTCTGGCCCTTGACTTGCTCAAAAATATAAAGAGAAACATAAGAAATGCAGGTGTATTTGGCCTCAGTAGGAAACTTTCAAAGATTTCAACATTCTTTGTTGGCCCTTCAGCTAAAATAAATTGAGAACCCCTGCTTTATGACTCCATTTATACTCACCAATTGCCGGCCGACTGGCGGTGTTCACACCTGAACCGTTAATGTTTGCCGTGACGGCATGTTTTGCCTTAACCTCAGTGTTTTTTCCACAATGCATTGCAAGCGGGGTAAATTTGAAATTGAGTAAGTTAAATCTAATAATGGAATTTTTAGATGAAATGTTGATATAGTATTGTCAACAAAGTAGTTTTTCTGATATTGTTTAAACCGCGAATAAACAATATAATTTTTTTTTTTTTTTTTTTTTTTTTTTTTTTTTTTTTAATATAAATTTATAATTTTCAAATTTTAGCACAAACCAAGTGAACATTTTTGGTCTGGTTGGAAAATTTTGCCAAATAAACACCTTATCGGGGTAAATATGGATTTTCCCCCTTCGAAAAATGTAAAGCCCCCCCATCCATAAATCTTTAGATTTCCGATTCTGCAGGTAATTCTTGGTTTTGTTTTTTTTTTTTTTTGTGCCGGAACTGGCAATTATCGCCGGCTATGGCAACATTGCCGAACCGGTATCGGGCCCCGAACTGATCACAGGCGAAATCGTGCTTTTAAGCACTATTTTTTTTTTTTTTTAAAAAAGCCGTGAACAGTTCGGGCGACTTAAAGTAGGATATGCTTTTAGATGTATATTAATTTTATTGTAGGACATTTAAAAGACAAACATTTTTGTTGCTTAATTTAAGTGGTAGTGGAGAGATATGGTGATAATTACAACTTGTTCTTTGTTTACCCTTGTCATGCAAAAGACTACAAAATAAACCAATGGGGGAAATTCTTAACATTTTGTTTGCATATTTTAGTTTTCCATAAGGCCACTGTGTCAATTAATTCTCCGTATGTGGACATCGCTTAAGGTTCATAATGAAAAGATCGTCGCCTGATTCTTTCGATATTCTACAAGAAGGACATCAATTTGAGCTAAGCTATTTCATATAGTGACCAAAATGTCAGGTAAAACTTGTAATTCCCAGCTCACGAAATTGTGTTATTTGCATGTACATAATGCAATTTCTGGAACAGAAAAGCAAGGTGTTCACATCTCTGACAGAATTTACAGTGTATCTAGCATGTTTTGCGACACAATTCAAAAGCATTCAGACCGGGATTTAGGCTTGCAGTACGATATTGATCTGGCAAGTGAAAGATGTATATTAGCCGGGATAAGCACATATACAATAACAATGGTCTCTAAGCTGATGAGAACATGCATTTCAAGTTTGGTAAATGCTCGCAGTAATGTCAGCATCCTTGTTCCAGAAATTGCCACAAACTGCCATCTCCCCCGGAACTCTTCCTGTTTTTACTGTTTTTACAGAATGTAAACATCCAAATTGTTTTCAAACTCGTGGAAGTGATTTCAGTAAGGACCCTTTTTATTATGTCAATGTTTTCCCATTCCATTATGTCCCTTTAAAAATATTTACATTTGGAAAACTTAAATAAATTGTATATCATTTTAAAGCATAGTAAGTGTATATAAAAAAAAAATATCTCACGAAAACACCAAAATGTCAGTTAGAACCTTTTTATTCTCAGCTCCCGATTTGTTAGAAAGTGGAGGACAACATCCCTGGGAATCTCTGAGTCAGCCTTTAAGTTTCACCAGGTGTAGGGAGCCATTCAAAAAAACGTACTCAAGACGTTGTTTACAAAAATAGTGTTGAAACATAATTAGTTTAACAATACTGTAACATTGCAGTTACCACCACACATATGACTTGTTATATCACGTGTTTCCCATTCTAAATCTAGATATCTAAACGCACGTTTTCCGAATTAATAGTTCGTGACAAATCCGGAATACACTTTTAGAATTATATGGCAAATTATATTGCAAATATACCAAAGCCAAACACAAATATCCAGACGGAATGTTTTATATTCCGCTTCCGTTATGTATTATGTTGCAATGTACCACTGAATCCCGCCGATGTTCAAGCGGAAATTGGAATCATACACAAAGCCCCAACCAACGTATCAATTTAAAGTATGAAGAAATTTCCACCATTCTATACAAATCGCGAATCACGGGAAAGCGTCATGTTTCTGAATTGACGTTTGCAAAGATTATAATGATTTGGTATGTTTGGCAAAACCATTATTATGATAGTATGTCCGAAGCAATAACTAACAATAATGTTTCTTAAGCAGGTCGAAAGGACGAAAGCTTGCATTTTTCAAGTCAACTAAATAACAATATGAATCTCCATGATCACATTTGAAATCAACATGACAATTGCACTGCACCAAAGATAAAAACCTTATCTTGGGTGAGCGGTTCTTCATATCCCCTTTAAAATTTTCGAAATACATCTACGTTCGTGTAAGTTCCCCGGGGTAAGTTCAAAGTCACAGTGAAATATCCGTCTTTAATTGGCTGATAGTTACATTGTCCAGGTTGGCCAGGAATTCGTAGAACTTGTAGACCTCACATGATGTGGATGATATATTGTGGATCTCCACAATCGCAGTTTGGTGACGGTTCCGCACCGATCTTTTGAAGGAAGTGCTTTGTACGGCCAAAGCCACTTCTGAATATGTTGACGTTGACCGATGCTTTGCTTTCCTGTCAAGGTCACTAGATGAGGTGTCGATAAACTGCTTTAGGTTCAAGGTAGAGGATGACCATTGTCATTGATCCAGCATGTTCGATTGGGATTCTTTGATTCTCAAAAGGTGTTGGTATGGGATTAAGCTACCAGGTTCATCAAACGTTTGGCGAGCTTGTTCGTCTGAAGATTCCTTCTATTATATGGTTTGGTGTTTGAAAAAACGAAGTTGGACTTTATTTGTTCAATCAGTTAGCCACAACATGTGGTGTGACATAAACAGAGTGCAGCCTGATAAAGGCTTCGAGTTCAACGTAATCCGTAACCCGTATCTAGTCTTGTTTGCCGCGGGCAAAGCATTACTTAATGAATTGCAATAGGATGGTGGTGTGATCGCCTATTTTAAGAACACGGAGTAGCAGTGATATAAGACACAATCTTACACAAGGCTGAGCTTTAGTGGTCCATTAGTACGTCTTTTTAGTAAATCCTCTCATGAAAAAAAAAATATATTTTCTTTAAAAAATCGTAATTGAACTTTATCAAATAAGAATCGAACAGTCTACACCGGTGACCCTAATACGATGAAGCATTCGCAGATTATAGCCAAAATAATCGGACTTTATTTTTCATCTGAGAGGACAAGCCTTTTCAAAATATAGATATTACACATAAGAGTATACTGCCCTCATTTTGCATCTAGCCTTTTGATAACTTGATTTTTGTGGGACTTTATTTTTCATCGGAGAGGCCAATCCTTTTCAAAATATACACATTACACATAAGAGTATACTTCCCTCATTTTTTTCATTTTTGATAACTTGATACTTCCCTAATTTTTCATTTTTGATAACTTGATATTTTTTGGGAATAAAATGTGGAGTAGGTGACATTTTGAAGGCATTTTCTTTCTTTTGAAATTAAAATTAGGCAATATTTTTTTTTTCCGAAATACAATGTTTATGCATAAGACAACGTGTAGATTTTTTCTTAGTCGTTTTGCCATTTTGCTTTCCTGATTTGATAATTATATAATCGCGGTCACGTTCATTTTGAACCTTGGAATATTTTTGGCGTCTAAATACTCGCGTACACTAGCCGTCTTGCAAGGGTCCTTTTGTTGTAATGAGGCTCTACGGCGGCCCGGAAAGTATTTCCCACTGTGTAGTCTGTGTCACAGACTGCGAAAGGTATAATCTAACTTGATACTGCGTTATAAGTTCGTCATAGAGAATGTGTGTAAATGAAACTAAGTCTCAAATATCTCCGGAAGACGAAGGGGTTCTACGGATGTTTCTGCATCAGAGGGTCCGTTACTATGTTTTGTTTTGAATATGTATTGTAATTGGGTCTGAACCTATAGAACCTAACGAGAAAATTGAATGTTTTTGTCGGGTACTTCGGTGGTCGCAGACACGGAAAAGTTAGCACGCAATCGCTACGGTCGCATCCCCTTTTACCACAATGCCTTTAGATATTTTTCCAGTCTTGACAATTTTCCACAGCTGTTGGTGACATAGACGGTTCAACCACTTTTATCAGTATCAACAGAAAACGATAATTCAGTTGAAGTCATGCAATTAACATGTCTTATATGAAAGATAATTGTATAATAATTGCTTAGAATCAAGAAAATGTCCCTTGTTTAGACAATTCAGCAAAACTAGTATATTGAAGAAAATTCAGCAGAAAAATCCAATATGGCGGCCATGAAGTGTGATGTATATAGGTAGTTAAAAACATGGTCATCAAAAGATAACCATGTCGAAGCCATGCAATTAACATGTCTTATATGAAAGATAATTGTATAACAATTACTTCTAAAAAAAAAAAAAAAAAAAAATTACAAACATGCAAAAATCTGATTTTTGATGATTTTTTCGATTTTCTGATTTAGCAAATCACTGATAGTGTCTTTAACACGCAATCGCTACGGTCGCATCCCCTTTTACGACAATGCCTTTAGATATTTTTCCAGTCTTGACAATTTTCCACAGCTGTTGGTGACATAGACGGTTCAACCACTTTTATCAGTATCAACAGAAAACGATAATTCAGTTGAAGTCATGCAATTAACATGTCTTATATGAAAGATAATTGTATAATAATTGCTTAGAATCAAGAAAATGTCCCTTGTTTAGACAATTCAGCAAAACTAGTATATTGACGAAAATTCAGCAGAAAAATCCAATATGGCGGCCATGAAGTGTGATGTATATAGGTAGTTAAAAACATGGTCATCAAAAGATAACCATGTCGAAGCCATGCAATTAACATGTCTTATATGAAAGATAATTGTATAACAATTACTTCTATAGACTTAAAAATTTGAAGACAAAATTGCCCCTTGGTTGAAAAAAACTGTAAATCTAGGAAAATATTGCCTTTAAGTCCAATGTGGCGGCTCTGAAACACATGTCCGGTGCCTAACCCTGTGTTTTAAACACTGGTTTCAATTTACGACAACTTTTTTTCAGTTTAAGAAAGAGGATTACGTACTTACCGGACCGCCGCACAGTGGGCCAGAATCACCTCAAAGCTGGCCAAAAATCAAAATTGCCGAATGTGACTTTTTATGTTTTTTTATGTCGTTAGGGAAAGAAAACATTCCAAAGAACACGATTATGTTAAATATTTATTTTTTTAAGGAATTTAAAGGTGTCGTATGGGTCCGTAAACATGAAAAAAGCGTGGCTGTTGCTCTAAAAATGATAATACCACCAAATATGAAAACTTCCTTGTGACGAGAGGAAGAATAAAGGATCCATTTTTAATTGCCTCTATCTACCACATGATTATACACAGATTAGAAATATACTAATTAAAAAAATGTGTAGAACATTAAGGGGAAATCCCCTTTTTTGACCAAAAAACTGCTAAAAATTCACTTTTTTGAAAAGAGATAGCATAAAAGTTAGGATTCCCGTTGATTCCCGCTATGATTCTAATATCAACATTTTAATCAAAGCCTATGCTTTCAATTAATACTAATTTTTTTGCCACAATTTGCCACACTGCATATTGGAGGTATTTTAAATGCACCACACCTATGCTAAAAGGCCGTTTTTAATGAACATTTCAACTTGCCGCAGCACCGCGCTGCGATGTATGCACTATTTATAGTCCGTCTAAAAATCAATATTCGTTAAAAACATTCCAGCAATTGAAGAGGATACAGATTCTGATAGTTCTAGAGGTATGCAGCAACTGTGGAAAACAATATTCCCATATGACCAGCATTTATAAAAGAGGAACACGTGTAACTGTAGCTTAAGAAGATCATGGAATCTAAGTTATTTGAGACTTTGCGGAAAATTTTGTAATGCTTGTTTCTAGAGTATTAAAAATAAATGCCAAAAAAATCGTGAAACAGAAAGTTCTGCAGCTCTTTCTGCCTTTCAAGTTCTTTAAAATGTAAATAAAAAAATACTTTCAGCAAGAAAAGCAATCTAAATTCATATTGCAGGATTATAAGTATTCTGAATACGGGCTAAAATGGTATTAATGAAACGTACTGAGGGGAGGGGTAAAACTTATCTCCAATATACTTATGAAAAATTTTCGATTTGTGAGAGGTGGAAAAAAATCCAAAATACCGCAATTCTTGAACTCGAGGGGGTCAAAAGGTTTAAGTACAATTGTACGTAGAAAAATGCGAAAATAGCGAAAACAAGCCGCCCCCAATAAATGTGAATCACTTTGTGATGCGAAAGTCCCAAGTCTCACATAATCAATGTCTTATTGCTTTAATGTATAACTTTTCTTCAAGAAGCAAAAACGATATCTTAAAATCTTTTCAAAATTCACTTTGGGATCATCACCACTGTGTTTTTTTTGTTTAGTAAACATTGCTAGAAGTTTACAACAATTTTATGCGATCAGGGTGAGAAAACATTATTTTGATTGACGGGTATTCTCCCTTACATCCCTAAAGGAAATGACTAAACACCTTAACCATCACCGCAAAAAAGAGGTTAGCGTTTCTTTATCTGTTAGATCTAAGAGCTATTTCCCACTACTAACACAAGACAAGGGGTCCGCTCCGTGATTTTTGAAAAGTGGGCATATAAGGGATTTAAGGGGTAATATTTCAAATATTACATTTTATGTCCTTAAATTCTTTATCTGTTTCGATAGTGTTTGTGGCTTTTACCGTTGTTACAGGGAATTTGATAATGTCATATTATTTAAAGGTTACAAAAGAATTTTCATGCATTTTGTATTATATTATAAATGACGTCACATCTTCTTAAAAAATGTTAATGATCCAAAACACCCTATATGCTAAAATAGTCATTCTTTTATGGCCCTTTTATGGATTATTAATGCATAATGTGACCAATCAGAAGACAGTATTTTGAGACGTCATATATATTCTTAAATATTACCATCAATTTTTCTCATGTCCAAGAACCTTATATGCTAAAATAGTAATTGTGTATGATTGCAATGCATATTATCCATGACCAATCAGAAAACAGTATTTTGATCACGTCATAATATTCTTAACTTACCTTCAATTTCCCATTTCCTGAACCCCCAAATGCTAAAATGTAATTGTATTATCGGGCTATTTTCTGGATTACAATGCATATTTCAATGACCAATTAGGAAACAGTTTTGATGACGTCATAATATTTCTAATTATTTACCACCAAATTTCTCATGTCCAAGAACCCTCTAAATGCTAAATAGTCGTGTCTTTTGGGTTATTTTATGGATTTATCATGCATATTATCAATGACAATCAGAAAACAGTATTTTGATGACGTCATCATATTTCTAAATATTTACCATAAATTTATATGTCCAAGAACCCCTATATGCTAAATAGTCATTGTTTATGGGTTATTTTATGGATTACAATGTATAGGATCAAATGACCAATCCCCCCTGTCAAAACAAGTTTTTGATGACGTCATACCTATGTTCTAACATACCTTACATTTCTCATGTCCCAGAAAGTGTAGTTCGCACATGAACTAAGAGAAAACGGGTGGGGTCCAGGGGCCCGCCTTAGGGCCCCTGGTGGGGTCCATGGGCGAAGGACCGGTGGGAGGGAAAGTCCCTCCCCCAACGGAAGCCGTGAAAGTTATTTATGGTTAACTTGGAGAGAAATAATATTGTAAGTCCTGCTGCCACCCACACTACAACAAGTTTCGCGGTTCCATGACAACATATCCAGACCATTACGAAATTATTCTTTGCCAAATAGGTAACTAGATTTATGGGCGAGACAGCGTGGTGATGTTTATTAATTAATGCATAGAGCCGGTCTTATTAGGAACATGTTTTGTCTTAACTTTTTTAAGAAATCGAAATAATAACCAAATGACCGTAATAGACCCCACGTGGCGATTTGATGAAAATTATTTTGCAACGGGGTTATTGAATTTATGGGCGAGAAAGTATATGTGACTTTATTATGTAGTCTTGCCGGGAATATCGTATTAGAGTGCTTCTATGACGACAGTTTTATTTAAAACGCCTACACAGAGGACCTAAATAGAAAACCAAAACATAACAAACGCTATTTATGCATGATATTTTTACAGATCAAAGTATGTTTCGAAGGTAATTTACAATGACACTAAAATAATTAAAAGGACATACGCCGGATAAGGAGAGAAGGAGGCCCTCTATATCATAATAGTTATATGTCACCATCAATTTTGAGTGGTGTTTTACAAACTACTTGAACATATACGCAATGTGTTTTTATCCCCAAAATACATTTGTATCAAGAAAAAAGACAAAAGTCTGAGAAAGTTCAGGGCATGCTCTCTGCGAAAAAAGCAAAAGATTAGAGTTTCCTCCCTTCCAATGACCATTTATTACTTAAATGAAGACACGGAAGATGTTGCATAGCTGCCCTTTGTTATAGAGCGTGTAGTGACGTATATACATGCCTTTTGTCCCTTTATCAGCTACAAAGGGCCTAAACGAGGCAGCCCTTAATAACAATACCCAAATACCATTAGCTTATGCTACTGAGATTTGGATTATATAACTGTCTCACACAAAGCAGGGGACGTCGGCGAATAAAACACAATGGCCCATGACCGCGCTATATAAATCATGAGCAAGCTAGCTAGCGCTATGAGCTAATAAATCACAATTCCCATGGGCACAGTTCAATAGCTTCATTCACCATTGTATTGAACAAATACATCACCTTGTATTTTAGTATGATTATGATACCCAGGATATGCAAAGGTCAGCTGTCGTTAACATGGCTCATTAAAGGCTTCTGAACTGAGCCCTTGGGAGATTAGATACCTACCACATAGTGATGTGGCATGGTATGTATGTAATATGTTGTTGTTGTTTATTGCAATTTCCATTTAGTGTTCAGGCCCACCAGAAAACAAAAATGCAAAAATGAGGTCTTCCCCCAGAACCAGATGCACTCATAAGATATTGCTTAATAATATAACGCACATCTTGCCAAGCGGCATCGTGGTTCTTGGGGGGGAAAGGGTTCATATTTTGAAATTTCAGTTACCCATTGAGCATGCTATTATATATTTTACATAAACAGGTTTTTAGGGAATTATGTAAGTGGGATTATTCTGAAATGGCAAAAGTAAAACTTTGGACATGTCCCTTTAAAATGCGGAATGTTTCAAGTTCTTCTGCTTTCATGAAAACTACAGAGGGCGTCCTCCATTACTTATCCGGCGATGTCCTTCCCAGTGGCGTAGCATGGGGGGGGGGGGGGCGGGGGGGGTTGAGGGGTGCCATGCCCCCCCCCCAATATTTGATTCGTCGGTGTGAGATGAGCCCGTCGGGTCACTTGAAGAATTCAGGTCATGGCACTTGCAGGGCGGATTGCCGGTGTCATAAACTCCCGTGTCCCGGACTGAGTGTCCTACCACCTCATCGGTATATTGTGTTCACCATTGCGCTTGGTGCGTATGTATAGTTTGTTTCAGCACTGTGCCCAAAGGGCCTCGTATACAAGGTCGCGGTTTATTCCGTACATGTTGCTATTGTAGCTAGGACACTCTCTCTGGGGGATCACTCAATTCTTTACACCGGCAAAGTGTATAGGTATAAGTGCATTGGTCAGCATGCGACGAGTAAAATTTTACAAAATCGTACAAGAATTAGCACTAGAAGACTTTAAAGCATATAAAACACTGACCCTCCCCTTCAATATGAGCATCCTAGCTACGCCACGAATGTCCCCCTAAGAACCAAGCGAGATTGAGGACATGTGTGCGATTGCGAGGCGTTATGGAGTTAAAGAGTTCGGAAGAGTTTCACACTTGTTAGAAAATAGGGATTCTCGCCCAAGGAGCCTCATTACAACATAAGGACCCTTACAAGACGGCTAGTGTACTCGCGTATTTAGACGCCAAAAATAGTCCACGTGAACGCGATTATATAATTATCAAATCAGGAACGCAAAATGGCAAAGCGACTAAAAAACAATATACGCGTGTCTTATGCTTAAAAATTGTATTGGAGAAAAAAAAAAACCTGCTCGTTTTACTTTCAAAAGAAGGAAACTGCCTGAAAATGTCACCTACCACATTTTATTCCCCAAAAATATCAAGGTATCAAAAAGAAAAATTTAGGGAGTATCAAGTTATCAAAAATGAAAAATGAGGGAAGTATTACTTAGTGTATGTGTATATTTTGAAAAGATTGGCCTCTCCGATGAAAAATAAAAGGCCCATTATTTTGGCTATAATCTGCGAATGCTAATCGCATTAGGGTCACCGGTGTAGATGTTCGACTTCTATTATTATATAAAGTTAATTACCTATTTGTTTTTTTTAAGAAAATACATCTTTTTTTCATGAGAGGATCTACTCAAAACGACGTACTAATGGACCACTAAAGCTCGCCTTGTGTAAAATTGTGTCTTAATCAACTGCAAACTCGGTGTTTTTAAATAGGCTAGCACACAGTACTCACAACCATCCTATTGCCATTCATCAATTAATGCTTTGCCCGCAGCAAACAAGACTAGATACGGTTACGGATTACGTTGAAGCCTTCAGGCTACGACTCTGTTTATGTCACACCACATGTTGTGGCTAACTGATTGAACAATTAAAGTCCAATTTCGTTCCTACAAAACACCAAACCATCTTAAAAATCGGAGAAATCTTCAGGACGATCAAGCTCGCCAATAAGTTTGATAAACCCGGTAGCTTAATCCCCTCAACAACCCACTTTTATGATCAGAGAATCCCAATGATCATGCTGGATTCAAGACATGGTCATCACTACCTTGGAACCTAAAGCAGTTTGTCGACACCTCATCTATGACCTTGACAGAACTGGCATTGACCATACAAAGCACTTCCTTCAAAAAGATCGGTGCGGAACCGCCCCCAAACTGCGATGTGGAGATCCACAATATATTATCCACATATGTGAGGTCTACAAGTTCACGAATTCTAGCCGACCTGCAGACAATGTAACATAGCCAATTAAATCCGGACTTTCGCTGTGACTTTGGGCTACACGAACGTAGACGTCTTTCGAAAAGTTGAAAGGGGATCTGAAGATCCGCTCACCCAAGATAAGGTTTTTATCTTTGGTGCAGTGCAATTGTCATATTGATTTCAAATGTGATCATGGAGGTTCATATTTTAATTTAGTTGACTTGAAAAATGCAAACTTTCGTCCTTTCGAACTGTTTAAGGAACAATATTGTTAGATATTGCTTCGGACATGCTATCATAATAATGGTTTTGCCAAACATACCAAATCTGTCGAATCCGTTGATGATGATGTCAATATTAGTTTATACCTCTTTCTGGGCACATTTAGATTTTGTTTCGCCGTTTGATAATTACAATCTTGACAGCTTTAAAGTTCCCTGTATGACACACTGATTTGAAATCGCTTTGCTGGCCATCTTTGAATCGTTATCAGTCTTAAATAAATTTCTTAAAGTATCTGAGTGTACATTATCATGGAAATTGAAGCCTTTCTCAGATAGATGAGCCTTCTTTATTTTCTTTGCAAACGTCAATTCATAAACAAGACGCTTTCATGTGATTCACGATTTCTATAGGATTGTCGGCACTTCATTCTTCGATATTTTAAATTGATACGTTTGGGACTTTGTGTATGATTCAAATTTCCGCTTGAGCAGTACTCAGTACTACATTACAACATATTCATAACGGAAGAGGAATATAAAACAGGCGTCTGGATATGTGTGTTGAGCATTGGTATATTTGCAATAGAATTCTAGAACTGCATTCCGGATTTGTCATGAACTATTATATTGCGGATACTAATTCGGAAAACGTGCGTTTATATATCTAGATTTAGAAAGGGAAACACGTGATATAACAGGTGATATGTGTGGTGATAACTGTAATGTTAAAGTCATGTTGAAGTAATTATGTTTCAACACTATTTTGTGAACAGCGTATTGAATGCGGTTGTTTGAATGGCCCCTTACAGCTGCTGAAACTTAAAGGCTGCCTCAGAGATTTCTCAATGATGTTGCCATTAATTTTCTAACAAAATTGTGTTTCTACACTGCAGAATGATTTTAACCGTTTTCGGTAGAGTGCTCACCATTTTAAAAGTGTAGTGTGTGGCCTTACATCAGAGTTTAACAAACAAAGAGATAAGCAACTTCATGATTAAATATGACTTTTTAAATTCTCAGAAAAGGGTATTTTACTGAATAAAAATCTCAGTCATTCCGACATGTTATTTACCTGTAACTCTTAGCGCGATATATTAATATTTTGAATCAAAAATACAAAACTTAAAAAAAAAAAAAAAAAAAAAAAAAAAAAACAAAATGTGATCAAAATAAAGAAATCATTGATGATGATGTTGATGATGATGATGATTATGATGATGATGATGATGATGATTATGATGATGATGATGATGATGATGATGATGATGATGATGATGATGATGATTTATCACAAGTATTGCCAAAAGTAAGTGCATGTTTACTTTTCATAAAACAAAGACAAAGTTAAGTAGTCTCAAGGGCTGTATTTGTGGATGAGTTAAGGATGTCTTGATCATATCAAGGTCTGTGCAAGGAAATTATTGTTTAAAAGTGCGGTACATTGAAACGTGACATTTTCAGCCATTTTTAAATCATGTTCTTTTCTTCAAACGTCTCCACTACTAAGTGTTTGAACTACAGTAGATTGTTTTTTTTTTTTAACTTTTCATGTTTATACTTCAGAACAATAATGCAATAACAGCACATGGTAATGCTACAAAATTCCTTCTTTTGCGACACAATGAATTTTGAGCTCTACCATTCAAAGGCATTGTTTACTAGTAAATTAACAATGCAACAGTGCAAACATCTCAAAATATCCGGAAAATTGGGGGCGCTTTTCAAGAAAATGTGCTATTATTGTTTTAATGATAGGTGATCCGATCATGGTCCGCTTTTTCATAAATTGTCTTATCATTTAGGAGGCACATCACCAAATACATTTTGATAAATTTTAAGTTAAATCAGTCCAGCAGTAACCGTTTCCTCTCATTTTCACAACACCGCTTCCTAAGAACCATAGCTATAACTAGGTTTCATCTTTAAAAAACGGATATCCTGGAAATTATAGTAGGTTCTTTTGGGGGGAACTTACTTTTGATTTTGTGTTTAGTTCAAATGTGTTAATGAATACGTTCGACCACATTTGGAGACTGTTTTGTTCATAATATAAAAGGGAAACATTTCATAAGAAATGAAATAACGAGAAAGATATTAAATATCTTCCGATACCAAAATCTTAATTTTGGTGGAGTAAAGGGGAGGGGAGAGCACAAGGTTGTCGATGGGGTCACCCACCTTTAAAACGTTTTGGCAGGATGTTAACTTTTCTGTGCTTAGATTTAACCCTCGTCTACCTGAACCATTTTGTAACAAAACTCCCGAAGGGGGGGGGGGGGGTGGTTACCCCCTCCCGTGATTTTCGTTACTGAACACCCGATTCCTATAAATTTGGTACCAAAGGATAGCTTAGAGTTTCTTCTTTCCATTGGTACCAAAATAAGTACCAACATCCCCATTATGACGTCGCCATGACGTCATATGTTGAGGTAAGTCCGAAAATACTGAATATAGGGTGGAAAATTGATATTTCGCAATTTTAGCGGCTCAAACCCCTTAATATAGCTTTAAAATGCTGTCATTATATAAACTAGTCGTTTCCCATCAGGTAGAGTAAAAAACCGCATGAAAATATGATTTTCGTAAACTTTTTGCGAAAAAGTGAATTGTTCACTGTGTGTGTCGATGGAAATGCAGTTTGCTGACATGCGAACTTTAATGACGGCATTGTGAAGTAATGCTAGGCATGTGGTACTATTTTGGTATCAATGGTAAGAAGAGGACCATAGCTATCTATTGGTACCAAAATCAGGTCGGTGATGTTCATGTGTTGTGTTAGGCATGTTGGTACGTCTTCTTCCGAAGGGGGTGGTTGCTTTGGGATCACCCGGTATATTACCTATTACCCCGGTGGATGTTGTTTTGGATGAACCAGGAGAGGAACTGTTAATGCCATTCCATGATAATTTGCACCAAAACAGGGTTTAGCAAGCTGGGGAAAAAACCTGAAAGGGGGGGGGGTGGTAGACGAGGGATAATAATTATAGGCTGCTAGGCCCTGGGAAGATATGTTGCTACCGCGAAGTGCTTTGAGGGTAAGACATTACTTTTCTAGAAGTAGATCTATTTTTAAACAAGTTCATCACGATTTCTTGTAAAATGGACCATTCAGAGATTCCGGGTGAAGAGTGCCTCGTTCCATGACAAGCAGGTTTTGTATATCCCTTACCGTCCCTAGAGTATAATGACTACGAAATGACGATCGCCGCAAAGAGTGAGGTAGTGGTATTTGTCTTGTTACACTGAAAAATTAAATTGGTGTCAGACGACATCTTCTTGGAGTCAACTGTAATTAACTACAAAGGCGTTATTTTGACTCCCAAAAATTGTGCAATAGTGCAATGAATGGTTTGCACATTAATTTACCGTGACACTGTTAAGTGTCCGACGGTGATAATTTCGTTGATTACACCAAAACTGCGGTCAGATTAATTGAAATGGCACTCAAGGGTGTCAATAGTGGCGGGAAAGCTTACGATTGTTTGAGTGGTCGAAGCACATGACCCAATTGGGTGTAATTCTGACACCAAATTGGAGCCGTAAATCGCGTATAACGCATGCGCCTGGCCACACAAACAGTTTCTCTTCGCCATTTGTCAGCATGTACGACCGGGAACTAACGATCTGCTTACATTGGGGGTCCATACATTTTGATAATTATGGTTAATTATGGTGAAAATAGCAATCAAGGAAGCCGGGCTTCATGCACCTGATGGAAATAAATTACAATTTCATAGGTCAGAAACTAGCTTCTGTTAGCTGTGGTGGGTTGTAAAATATAATCGCAATTGACACTTGCGATGGAAATTTTACACTCATTTGGGGTGTAATGACATTTTCGTAAATGGGTCCCGAGATAGGTGTATACACCCTAGGTGTCAAAATTTAATATGACACCCATTGCACCCTTTAGGTGGCCAAATGAGGACCCATTTTTTGACACTTGTTTTAGAGTGCATTTCTTTCATTATGTGTGATCTGAGTGATGTGATTTTTTGTGTTTTCAGTGTTTTGTAGGTCTAGGATGCGATTTCCCCTAAAACACAAGGCAGGTATCCGCTCGTAGTGACAATTTTTGAAATTTGACAAAAGTGCCAAAAAACGGAACATTGGGATTCCAGGGGATTATAGACTCAAATGTTTTGACCTCCAATCAACAGAATGAAAGAAATACCCAAAAGAATGACGCTAATTTGCGATGATTTTCGTTATGAAACCTGATCGATGTTTGTATTAATTTCACATAGGGATTGATTAAAGTTGGGTCCATTTGGAGGCCAGTTTTCCGTAACCGTGGAGGCAGAGCATAAGTTCTCAGTGTATTCTTCTTCTTGAAGGTTATGAAAAATTAAAGGGGGCCCGTAAAAGTATGGGCGGAAATTTAGGAGGGAAATTACAGGGATCAAAAATAAAACAGATGCTTGGTGTGACTGTAGAAACAGTAGCCAAAGTGTTCGTCTTGTTATAGGATTAAAAAGGGATATTGTGTACTCCCTGCAACATATGTTTACGGAGTTAAGACAAAATTAGTCAAATGTCAAAGGTATCACCAAAGGTGAAATCTTAATCTTTCCACAGGATTGGCCGCAAACGTAGTTTGCACTATCTTTGTATTTGGTTACCAAGATAAATGAAAACAAGGTGAATGCCTCTAATGACTCCGAATGGCATGGGAAATGTTATTGAAAGTGCCTTGATGTAATCAGTTCTTGCACCCAAGACATAGCTCATTGTAACAGGTGTGGCAGGAGATTAGTCCTCCGGGCTAACAGGTCCGGGAACAATTGTGAACAATAGGGGCAACGATTAAGTTGACTCTTCACGAACATTAGTTTTCACGCTTTATTTCCGTTGTCGTCTATTGCGCCCGAACACGATACTGCGGTGTGAAAGTAATCATAGTCGGCAGGCATCATTAGTCCGGGCTTCATAGACGACAACGGAATAAAGCATGAAAAACTAAGACGTGAAGAGTCAATTGAAGCGATTGCCCTATATTCACCATTGTTCCGGACTGTGAGCCCAGAGGACAATATCCTCTGCCACACCGGACTATGATTACTTTCACACCCGGAACATTCTAATCTTACAGTCTTCCCGGTCTCCAATTATGTCAAAGTTGGTTGTGTGCCAAGGTGGCTGACCACATGACTACGAGCAAGATTGTTTCGAGGGAGAAAGGGAATATTTTCCTACAATGATATTTAAGTGTTGCAAATTTTGAGCAAAGATTGTAAGTATACGAAGGTTGTTTGCATTGCCGTTTATGATGTTAGGAAGCTAAAACGGTTGAAATTTTGAATATAATAATTAGCGTGACCTATCTATGTTATTATACAGTTAATCAAAACGTTTTATATGTATCATATATGTCAACAAAGTTTATTTAAAGTTTAAAAAGGAATTAATACAAGTAGATTGGTAACATTATCTGTAGTAAGTTTGTAAACTATTCATTTTATGCCAATGATCCACTATTCAAATAATTTTAAATTTTGTCATTTCGTACACTTTAAGAACAGATTATCATGATTTATCCCTACAGGCGTAATAAGTTGTCTGCATTCTCTATTTAGGGAAATTGTTATAAATTTTCTAGCGGATTGAATTTTATCAGGAAATCCAATTCATCAAATGGTTTATAAAGTTGTGGAGGAAGGAAAAAACCAGCCTGTACTTATTTCAGAGGCCAGAAGTTAAAGCCAGAAGAAAAAATCCTCTTAAGACACATGAAGTAAGTATTTCTTACCGTGATGCAATTGATGGAAGAAATGATTAATTATGAATGAGAGAAAAATATTGAAATAGAAAACCCATTGAAAGACGGGAATCAATCATTCTTCATATGAACATATAATAGTTCATTGACCAAGCTTATACTCTCACTTGAATTTGGTTTTAGGTTTAAAATAAATTCCAATGACCGTGGAGAATGGCCTCGAAAGTAGCATGCTGTGTCTACCGTGCATGTTAACGGACACATTATACTTGTACTCACGTTCTCTTGATCAGCTCTGTTTTCTTATGACAAACTTTGGCCAATTTCAAAAAACAATATTTTTAATTTTGTTATTTTCTTTATTTGTTTTTGAAAGTATCAATTTACAATATTAATTGATTACCACCATTTGACCCTTTTCAACTGGATCATCATATTTCTTAGGAGAATATAAATGCTCAATTGAGTGTAAAACAATCTTGTTCTACCTCTTACATGGTATAAGTGGCACGCGTGGTCTAGCGGTTAGCAAGTTTACCTCTGGAGCAAAGGGTCTACGTTTCCACCCACCACACCCCCCCCCCCCCCCCCCCCCCCATTCGTGGGACCACTTGCTGGATGGATTTAATTCGAGAACTCGGTTTGGGATTTAATTTGTATAACAGAATTGATTAAAAACCTGAATACCACTTTCTCAATGGTTCATTTGAAATGGACAAAGAGCCATGAAGCTTGCACTTCCCCATACGGGGGTGTTTCGTGTAGTGTTTGAATGTTGCAATATGGCGCGGTTTAAGCTGTGCCTCTAAGTTGCATGTTTCTGTCTAGTAATTGTTAAGTCCCACACTCTAGCAATTTGGCCTAAAGCCCCGATTCAAATTAAGATAACTTGATTATTATTGTTATATGTTTAAATTTGAATAGAAGAAATTATTTATACATACATGGTGAACCTACCCTTTGGAAAATAATCTTTTCATTAAAGTTTAGTTTAAGGGACATAATGGCATGAAAAAAAATGACATTATGAAAAAAAGGACACTTACTGAAAATCACTTCCAAACATGCTAGATACACTGTAAATTCTGTCAGAGGGATGTAAAACCTGCTTTTCTGTTCCAGAAATTGCCATAATCTGCCACTACACCCCTGGAAATCTTCCTGTTTTTACTGTTTTTATTTTTTTTATTTTTTTTATTTTTTTTATGATATTAGTTTTTAATAAGGGTCCTTTTATTATGTCAATGTTTTTATGCCATAATGTCCCATATAGCTTTTTAAATATTTTGCTTCCTCTATGTTCATTGGAGTACTCCGTTTGCTGTTCAACAAGTACTTGAAAGGGTATTGACCACTTTGACAGACGAAAAGGAAATAAACGAAGTTTAAGTCTAGCTAGAAAGAGGTTACCTTCAAGGCTGATCGATAAGGCCAAAACATTTCCTGATTCCGAAGGTGAATTAAACATTGTATCCTATAGATGGATTTGAAATGCATATAAACCGTGCATGTCGACTGGGAATCCTGTTTCACGTCTGAGAATATTCTTTGCCATACATGTTTGCATTTTGGGGATCTGGGAAACTCGTTGCGGCCAAGTAGATTTACATAGGCGTCCATAGTTATGGCATGTCTGTTCAAAAACCTCTCGTTAGTTATATCTCTAAATTATTAAAGTAACCTTACTTGATGTATTTGGCAGCATAAAAAGCCCACTGTAGGCCGTCAGCGATAGTTTTCAAGCGCCTATGAATGCAAGACTGAAGAAAAAACGTCTAAATTCAAAAATTTAAAATCCTTTGAAAAACAAACACTATGTGAGGAAGTAGTGATTATTCCGGCTAATGCGTAATAACATACAGCGCTAAAATCATCTTTACCTAATCAGCTATTTCGAATTTTACAGCCCAAATCTCTTGTCATACAACCTATGGGAAAGAATTCCAAATGAAGAGTACTTGCAACAGTTCTGTGTTTTAAATTAAAGGTTAAATAATCTTGCCAACGTAATAATGAGAAAATATAAGTCCAAGTTAATGCATTGCATTTGTGGGTGTTGGTGTGATGCATCAGCGCCCTATGTTGTGCTATTTTTCAGAAGTTACTATTCGTGTATTACGAATTGTGCTTTGTTAAGCCAAAAGATAGGAGGAGAATGTTTTAAATGAAGCATTCACATAATTTTTTACTTGATGATAACATTACTGTAAAAATCCACTAAAAAAATAGCCACTATTCACAAATTTGAATTGTTTTCACAGAAATTGATAACACGAAACGTTTACAATGTGACAAAGGTGATATTTTATCCAACGTGCTTAACTATAAGAACTACGTTGGACCATTTATGGGTGAGTATGACTATTGTATTAGTCGTATATAGTCGGCTGAAGGCAAGACCAACGTAAGTGCATTTTGATTATTTACAGGAAGAACATTTTGGTGTGTCTATTGGCTTCTATAGCTGGTGTGTCCATATTATAGCAGGTAATACAATAGGGAAATGGATTTCTATGATATAAATCAAAAATTGCTCATTATACAAGTAATTAAAATTTATTTACAAAGAAGAGAACGTAAAGTGAAATCGAACTATTTCCGCTTAATGCAGACCAACGTAAGTGCAACACTTACGTTGGTCTTGCACGAAATGGACAAAACTGTTTAATTGCAAGACCACTGCAAGTCACTTACGTTGGTCTTGCACTGAAAAGGGGCAAAAATGTTTAATGCAAGACCAACGTACAACAGTGGCGCTAAACCAGAGGGGGGTCATGGGCAGCTGCCCCCGTGGGGAATCTTGCCCCCCCCCCTTTGTTTTAAAAACAAAAGAATTGGTAATTTACATAGGCCATGTACTAAACTAACAAATTTACAATACATGCTTGCCCCCCTTGAAAATCTATGTTCCCCTTTGCTTCCATTTAAAAAAAAAAAAGCTGGTTACGCCACTGCGTAAGGCCACTTACGTTGGTCTGCATTAAGTGGGAAAAAGTGCATTGCACATGCTTATCTTTGAATTTTCATAATTAAAAACTTTTAATCACTTAAATATCTTCACCCATAGCGCGATACGTTCTCTTTCGACATTCACCCAAAACTTCAATTTCGCCAAAAATTGTCACTTACGTTGGGTTTGCATTCAGCAAGCGGGGAAAAAAAACCTGAAGGGGTGGGGGGGGGGGGGGGGGTCGGTAGACGGGGTTAATAATCTATTAAGGCTGCCAGGCCCTGAAGATATGCTTGCGGGGTTGGGGGGGGGCTTGTTATGGGGGGTGGGGCGGGGGGTGGGGGGGGTGGGATACCGCGAAGTGCTTCAGGGTAAGACATTAGGTTCTAGAGTAGAATATTTTTAAACAGTTCATCACGATTCTTATTAAATGGACATTCAGAGATTCCGTGTCTCGTTGAATGAGCAAAGCCGGATTTTGTATATCCTTACTCCCTAGAGAATAATGGACTACGAATCCTGACGATCGCGCAAAGAGGAGTGTAGCGGTATTTGTCTTGTTACACTGAAAAAACAATGGGTCAGAGCGGACACCTTTCTTGGAGTCAACTGTAAATACAAACTTACAAGGCGTTAGTTTGACTCCAAAATGCGTGCAAGAGTCAATGATATGGTTTGCAACATTTAATTACGGTGACCATGGTAAGTGTCAACGGTGATCATTTCTTGATTTACACCAAAACTGGTGTCAGATTAATTGAAATGACTCAAGGGTGTCAATCGGGTTGGCGGGAACGCTTACGATTTTGAGGTGTCGAAGCATCATGACACAAATTGGTGTAATTCTGACACCAAATAGCGTAATCGAGTATCAAAACGCCATGCGACTTGGCAAACAAAAGTTTTCGCTTCGCCATTTTGTCAGACATGTTACGAAAGGGTAACTACCGATCTGCTAAATTTCCATCACAGTTTTGATAATTATGTGAAATATCAAAAATTTCCCCAAAAAAAACTTAAAAGATAAAATAAAAAATTTAATCAATTTAATAGTCGAAACTAGCTTTCTGTTAGCATGTTGTGGATGTAAATATATCTCAATATGAAACTTGGGGAGTGTAAATTTTACACCTCATTTGGGGTGTAATGACATTTTTCGAAATGGGTCCTCAGGTAATTAACCACCCTAGGTGTCAAAGTAAGAGACACACAATTTGACACCTTTAGGTGGCCAACTGAGGACCCATTTTTTGACACTTGTTTTAGTGTGAAAATGACACCAAATATTGTTTCAGTGTAGGTCTAGGAGCGATTTCCCCCTAAACACAAGGCAGGTATCCGCTCCGTGATTTTTGAAATTTGAAAAGTTGCAAAAAACGGAACATTGGGATTCCAGGGATATAGACTCAATGTACCTCCAAATCAACAGAATGAACAGAATACCCAAAAGAATGAGGCAACGATATTTTCGTTATGAACCTAGATCGATGTTTGTATTTAATTTCCACATATGGAATTGATTAAAGTTGGGTCATTTGGAGCAATTCCGTAACCGTGGAGAGCAGAGCATAATTTCTCAGTGTATTCTTCTTCTATGAAGGTTATTGAACAAATTTAAAGGGAGCCCTCGTAAAAGTCTGGGCGGAATTTAGGAGGGGGGAATTACAGGGATCAAAAATAAAAGATGCTTGGTTTGCTGTAGAAAAGGTAGCCAAAGTCTTCGTCTTGTTATAAGGATTAAAAAGGGTATATTGTGTACTCCCTGCAACATATGTTTTACGGAGTTAAAGACAAAATTAGTCAAATGTCAAAGGTCATCACCAAAGGTTAAATCTTTAATGTTGCACAGATTTCTTCAAAACTGGTCTCAAATTGTTAAACTTTCCACAGGGATTGCCGCAAAAGTAGTTTGCACTCTCTTTTGTATTTGGTTACCGAGATAAATGACAAACAAGGTGAATGCCTCTAATGATCTCCGAATTGTATGAAATGTTATGAAATTGCCTTGATGTAATCAGTTCTTGCACCCAAAAGACATAGCTCATTTGCAAGCCGGTGTGAAAGCAGATATAGTCCGGCAGGGGCCATAGTCCGGGGCTCCATAGACGATAACGGAATAAAGCGTGAAACTAATGTTGTGTGAAGAGTCAACTGAATCGATTGCCCTATTGTTCACCATTGTTCCCGGACTATGAGTACCCGGACGATTAATTACTTCTCACCGGTGTGGCAGAGATATAGTCATTCCGGGCTCACAGTCCGGGGAACAATGGTGAACATAGTGCAATCGATTCAGATGACCCTTGTTGACGGTCTTTACGCACCATTCAGATTTCACGCGTATAATCCGTTGTGTCTATAAGAGCCCTAAGCTGATATACCTGCAGTGGTGACGACTAGTCATAGTTCCCTAGCAGGTAATGAGTCCGGGCTCCATAGACGACAACTAATAAGCATGAAACTAATGTTTACGTGAATAGTCAATTGAATCGCTTGCCCCATTTTCACCATTGTTCCGGACTGTGAGCGCAGAGGACCATATCTCCTCTCCTGCCACACCCGGACTAATGCATACTTGTTCACACCGGGAAACATTCTAAATCTCTACAGTCTTTCCCGGATCGTCTCCCTTTAATGTTCAAGTTTGGTTGTGTATAGCCAGTGCTGACGACTATGTCAACGAGCACGATTGTTTCGATGGGCAAAGGGAATATTTTGCGCTACACGATGAATATCTAAGTGTTGCCAAATGTTTAGCAAGATTGTACCGTTTTATACGCGAAGGTTATATGGTTTGACATTGCCGTTATGTATTTAGGTGAGCTAACAGGTGTGAAATTTTGGAATATCTAATACACGTTACCTTACTATGTTAATATACATTAATCAAAAATTTTATATTGTACTCATATATGTCAACAAAGTATTATTTAAAGTTTTAAAATAGTGATAATAAAGTAGATTGTGGTCACATTATCTCTCATCTTTTTACACTTGATTTTATGCCCAGACCACTATTTCAATAATTGAAATTTTGTTCCTTTCCCTCCCTTTAAGAACAGAATTATCATGATGTTTGATACTACAGGCGTAAATAAGTTGTCTGCATTTCTCTCATTTAGGGCAATTGTTATACATTATACATTTTCTAGCGGATTGAATTTTTATCATCGAAATCCAATTCATCAACTGGTTTATAAAGTTGCTGGAGAAGAAAAAAAAAACAGTAGCTGTCGTATTTCATAGCCAGAATGTAAAGCAAGAAAGAAAATCCCCCTTTAAGACACATGAAAGTAAGTATTTCGTACCCGTTCCATGTATTTGCATGAAGAAATGATTATTTGATGGAGAAAAATATGAATAGAAACCCATTTGAAAACGGGTATGACCCATCATTCTTCATATGAATATAATAGTTCCATTGACCAGCTTATACTCTTCAGATATGAAATGTTAGGTTTAAACTAAATTCCAATGACCGTGGAGAATGGCCTCGAAAGTAGCATGCTGTGTCTACCGTGCATGTTAAAGGCACTTAACCTTGTACTCACGTTCTCTTGATCAGCTCTGTTTCCTTATGACCAACTTTGGCCAATTTCAAAAAACACATCTGTATCTTATTGCGGTTGTCCTGAATGGGTTTTGCTCTCATTTTTGATTTTACTCATATTCTTATTACCACATTTGCCTGTTCCACTCTGGGCATCATCATAATTTTCTTAGGAGAATATAAATGCTTCAATTCAGTGTAACATCTTGTTCTACCTCTTACATGGTATAATGTGGCACGCCTGGTCTAGCGGTTAGCAAGTTTACCTCTGGAGCAAAGGGTCCTCGTTTCCAATCTCAGTGGGACCACTTGCTGGATTTAATTCGAGAACTCAATTTGGGATTTAATTTGTATAACAGATATTGATTAAAACCTGAATACCACTTTCTCCATGGTTCATTTGAAATGGGCAAAGGAGCCATGAAAGCTTGCACTCCCCATCCGGTGTGTGTAGTGTGTTTGAATGTTGCAATATGGCGCTGTTTAAGCTGCTGCCTCTTAAGTTGCATTGTTTCTGTCTAGTAATTGTTAAGTCTCTAGCAATTTGGCCTACAGGCCACGATTTGAAATTAAGATAAAACTTGATTATTATTATTATATGTTTAAATTTGAATAGAAGAAATTATTTATACATAAATGGTGAACCTACCCTTTGGAAAATAATCTTTTCATTAAAGTTTAGTTTAAAGGGACATAATGGCATGAAAAAATGACATATTGAAAAGGACCCTTACTGAAATCACTTCCAAACATGCTAGATACACTGTAAATTTGGTCAGAGATGTAAACACCTTGATTTTCTGTTCCAGAAATTGCCATAAAACTGCCACCTACACCCCTGGAACTCTTCCTGTCTTTACTGTTTGTACAGAATGTAAACATCCAAATTGTTTTCAAACTCGTCGAAGTGATTTCAGTAAGGGTCCTTTTTATTATGTCAATTTTTTTTCATGCCATAATGTCCCTTTAAATAGCTTTTAAAATCATTTTGGATTTCTCTATGTTCCATTGGAGTACTCCGTTTGCTGTTCAACAAGTACTTGAAAGGGTATTGACCACTTTGACAGACGAAAAGGAAATAAACTAGGTTCAAGTCTAGCTAGAAAGATGTTACCTTCAAGGCTGATCGATAAGGCCAAAACATTTCCTGATTCCGAAGGTGAATTAAACATTGTATCCTATAGATGTATTTGAAATGCATATAACCGTGATGTCGACTGGGAATCATGTTTCACGTCTGGAATATTCTTTGCAGATAATGTTTGCATTTTGGGATCTGGGAAAATCGTTTGGCCAAGTAGATTTACGTAGGCGTCCATAGTTATGGCATTTTCTGTTCAAAACTCTCGTTAGTTTATATCTCTAAATTATTTAAAAGTAATCCTTCTTGATGTATTTGGCAGCATAGAAAGCCCACTGTAATCCGTCAGCCGAAGTTTTCAAGCGCCATATGAATGTAAGACTGAAGAAAACACATCTAAATTCAAAATTTAAAATCCTTTGAAAACAAAACATCTTAATGTGAGGAAGGTAGTGATTATTTCTCGGCGCTAATGCGTAAATAACATAAGCTAAACTCATTTTTATGCTAATCATCTATTTCGAAATTTACAGCAAATCTCTTGTCATACACCTATGGGAAAGGAATTCCAAATGCAAGCATTACTTGCAACAGTTCTGTTGTTTTAAATTAAGGTTAAATAATCTTTGCAACAGTAATAATGAGAAAATATAATTCCAAGTTACATTGCATTGCATTTGTGGGTGCTGGTGTGAATGCATCAGGTATGTGTTTTTCGGACGTTACATATTCGTGTATTACGAATTGTGTTTTGTCAAGTCGAAAGCTTATTCAGTGTTCTCTCATCTTAGCAAGACCACTTACTAGGAGGGGAAAGCTTTCTGGAATGAAGAATGTAATGAAGCATAAACATAATTTTGTTGACTTGATGAGAAAATTTACCTGTAAAATCCACTGAAAATAATAGCCAATATTCAAATTTGAATTGTTTCACAGAAATGATAACAAGAAACGTTACAATGGACAAAGGTGAGGTATATTTATCCAACGTGCTTTAACTATTAAGAACTACGTGGGACCATTTATGGGTCTGAGTATTGACTATTGTATTAGTCGTATATCGTCGCTGAATGCAAGACCAACGTAAAGTGCTTTTGATTTATTTACAGGAGAACATTTTGGTTGTTTCTATTGGCTTCTATAGTTGGTGTCCATATTTATAGCAGGTAATACAATAGGAAATGTAGTTCTATGATATAAATCAATAATTTCTTCATTAATAAAACGTAATTAAACATTATTACAAAACAAGAGAACGTAAGTGAAATCGATATTTTCTTGGTTATGCAAGACCAAAGTAAGTGCAACACGTTGGGTCTTGCACTGCAAATGGAACAAAAACTGTTTAATATTCATGCAAGATCAACGTAATTGCCACTTACGTTGGTCTTGCACTGAAAAGGGGCAAAAATGTGTAATGCAAGACCAACGTAAAGCAGTGGCGTAACCCGTAACCAGAGGGGGGTCAGGGGCAGCTGCCCCCTCTGTGTGGAATCTTGCCCCCCCCTCTTGCCCCCTGAAAAATTGGTTAATTTACATAGCGCCATGTACTATACTAACAAATTTCAATACATGCTGCCCCCCTGAAAATATGTGTACCCCCGAACCCCCCCCCCCCCCCCCCCCTCCCCCCCCAAGAAAAAAAAAGCAAAAAAAAAAAATAAAAAATTTTTTATACCTTTACAATAAAAAAAAAAAAACAAAAAAAAAAAAAAACAAAAAAATAAAAAAATCAAAAAAAACAAAAAACAAAACAAAAAACACACAAAAAAAAAACAAAAAAAAAAAAAACAAAAAAAACAGACAAAAAAAAAAAGAAAAAGAAAAAAAAAAACCCCCCCCCCACCCCCCCCCCCCCCGCCCCCCCCCCCCACCCCCCCCACCCCGAAAAAAAAGCGGGTTACGCCTACTGCGTAAGTGCTGCCACTTACGTGTGGTCTTGCATCTTTAGTGGAAAAAAAGTGCAGTGGTACATGCGTTATCTTCTGAATTTTCTAATTAAAACTTTTTAATCACTTAATATTCTTCACCATAGCGCGAATACGTGTCTTTCGAAATTCACCCAAAACTTCAATTCGCCAAAAATGTCACTTACGTTGGTGTTGCATTCAGCGATTGATTATTAGTTGAGGTAACGTATGAAAGTACTGATGAGGCTCACTATCACCTGTGTTGACAGCCGCAAAAGGCCACTTGTTACCCATATTCACGGATTCAATAGCGCACACTGCCTTGTACAGGTAGTATTTCACATTTAATGGATCGTTACGTCTATCAGTTGACCCCTTTATGTTTCGACCCACTGCAATCGTTATTGACCGAGAGCACACAGTCTAAGAATGTCGACTAGGAGTGCTGGCAAGTTTAGGACGTGCGCTCCTCACAATCAGCTCCACCCTAAAAAAAGTAAAGGTTGTCCCTATATCAGCTCAAATCCAGTATTAACACTCGAGACAGAGGCAGTGATAGTATGCAGAAGGTCTGGTTTGGTATTCTCAAGCAATTATAAAATCAGCATTTATTTGACATTTAATAATCATAAAAGATTTATGAGAGCTTTTTACAATGTAAGGCCAAAAGCGCTATATATAGAAGAAAAAGATAAGAAAAAACTCTAAATAGGGAGAAGAGAGCTTCAGTTGGTGTTGAAAGGGGTTATGTTGTCTTGTACGGAGCTCAAATGGCTAAAGGCATTTCAAAGGCGGGGAGCAGCGATTGGAAAAATGCCCGGTTCGCCTGCATATCCTGGGACGAGAGCACATAAAATTTTAATCCATCCGATATGCGAATATAAAATAAGCTTCACCAAAGATGAAGTGTAAAGTAAAAATAAAATTGGTCCGATTTCTGCCTTTAACATGTTTAAGCATTTAAAATGCATAATGCGAAGGAATGCACTTGACTTCAGACCGTGTCTACCACGCATGTTAAAAAACCGGGGCCACATTTATGACTGTACTCGCGTATCTTAATCAGCTCTGTTTTTTATGACCAACTTTGGCCAATTTCAAAAACGCAATATTTGCGTGTGTCTAATGGTTTTGCTTGTAATAAAATTTTAAAATAACATTCATTCTCATTTTTAGTTTTAAAATACAAAGTTATTTTCTCTAGCCGCATTGGACCGTATGTCACTGCGTCGTCACATTTTAGGAGAATATAAAATGCCTCACTCAATTGGGTAAACAACCCTGTATAATTTGTTCTACTTATCACATGCTTGTTAATTTGAATGGAAGTATTTATTTATACCTTAAATGTTGAACCTACCACCTTTGGAAAATAATCGTTAAATTTTAATTTAAATATGTTTTAAATCATTTAGATTTCTATATGTTCATCAGAGTACTCCGTTTGCGGTAATGTGTGCATTTTGGGATCTGGGAGAATCGTTGCCAAGTAGATTTAAGTAGGGGGCCATAGTGATGGCATTTTGTTCAAAACTCTCGTTAGTATATCTCTAAATTATTTAAAGAAATCCTTCTTGATGCATTTGGAGCATAAATAAAAAGCCCACTGTAATCGTCAGCGAAGCTTGTCAGCGCCATAGGAAGCAAGACTGACGAAACCCGTCTAAATTCAAAATTTAAAAATCTGTGAAAACAAAAACATCGTAATGTGAGGAAGGTAGTGATTATTTCTCGGCGCTAATGCGTATAAGAACATAAGCTAAACTCATTTTTTGCTATCATCTATTTCGAATTTTACAGCAAATCTCTTGTATTATCACAGTGGGAAAAGAATTCCAAATGCAAGCATTACTTGCAACAGTTCGGTTGTTTAAATTAAGGTTAAATAATCTTTGCCACAGTAATAAGGAGGAAATATATTCCAAGGTACATGCATTGCATTTGGGGGTTTGGTGGGAATGCATTCAGGTATGTTTTATTTTAAGACGTTAATAGAGTGTATTACGAATTGTGCTTTGTTAAGCCAAAAGCTAGGAGGAGAATGTTTTTAAATGGACAGCATTCACATATTTTTTTTCACTGATGATAAAATTATACCTGTAAAATCACTAAATAATAGCCAATATTCAAATTTGAATGTTTTAACAGAAATGAGAACAAGAAACGTTAATGTGACAAAGGTGATATTTATCAGCGGCGTTAACTATAAGAAACCGTTGGACATTTATGGGCTTGGGTATTGACCATTGTATTAGTCGTATTATAGTCGGCGAAGCAAGACCAACGTAAGTGCCATTTTGATTGGCTTCTATAGGTGCTGTATCCATATTATAGCAGGTAATACAATAGGAAAGTTTCTGTGAGATAAATCAAATAAGTTCTCATTAATAAACGTAATTAAACAGTTATTTACAAAAGCAAGAAGAGAACGTAAGTGAATCGATATTCTTGTTAATGCAAGACCAACGTAAGTGCAACACGTACGTGGTCTGCACTGCAAATGGACCAAAACGGTAATCAAAGACCATTGTAAGCGCCACTTACGTTGGTCTTGCACTGAAAAGGGGCAACAATGTTTAATGCAAGACCTACGTAGAGTGGCGTGACCAGAGGGGGGTCAGGGGCAGCTGCCCCCCCCCCGCGGGGAGGAAGATTGCCCCCCCCTCTTGACCCCTGAAAATGGTTAATTACATAGGCCATTGTACTCTATACTAACAAATTCAAGACATGCGTGACCCACCTGAAAATATATGGTGCCCCCCCCCTGCACCCCCGAAAAAAAAGCTGAGTTACGCCACCTGAGAGTGCAACTTAAGTTGGTCTTGCATAAGTGGAAAAAGTGCATTGCACAAGCCGTTATCTTCTGAATTTTCTAATTAAAACTTTTAATCACTAAAATATCTTCACCCATAGCGCGAATACGTTCTCTTTCGACATTCACCCAAAACTTCAATTTCGCCAAAATGTCACCTTACGTTGGTTTTGCTTCAGGGGCAGATGATATATTAGTTTACGGTAACGTATGAAAGGAAGACGAGGCCAAACTATTCACCTGTGTGGGGACAGCGAAAAGGGCATTGTTACCATATTAAGCGATTCAATAGCAACCGGCCTTGTACAGGTAGAATTTCACATTTTGAAATGTACGTTACTTCTATCAGTGACCATTTCTGTTTCGGGGAAACAACTGCACATCGTATTGACCGTGAGAACACAGTATTAAGAATGTAGGACTAGGAGTGCTGCAAAGTTTTAATGACGTGCGCTCCTAACACTCAGCTTCACCCGTAAAAACGTTAAAAAAGTGACAGGTTTCCCTTCATATCAGCTCGAATCGAGTATAACACACGCGGGACAGCGGCCTTTATAGTAGGCGACAGGTCGGTTGGTTATTCTCAAGCCAATTATAAAATAAGCATTATTTGACATTAAAATCATGAGATTATAGAGGGAGATTTTTAGGGGGATTTCCCAGTTTCACGAGGAAGATATTGCGTCGCGGGAACGATAACTTGAGACACGGGTTATTATAAAATTGTTCCGTGCAGGTCTTGTATATCTAAAATAAACACCGACCTTTCTTTCCGCGTAGACGTACTTAAGTTAAAATCCACACGCAATGTAATCCTAATTGGTACTCAATGCCCTGTTGTCAGGTCCCAGACTAACCCAATTATTCGATGGCTCGTAATTTTAAGTATGGAACAATGAATAAATAAACTGTTGATCCCGACAATAAGACGATATTGATCGAGTAAATACTGCTATATTGGCTATAAAGATTTCTCCCGTGCGGCTATTATATGGTTTTTCCGTGTGAAGTTTGTTTATGAAAATGTGAATATTGCGTGCCGGCTATAAGCATTTTTGCGTGCGACATGTTCCGGCGGAGGCTTTCCTCCGAGGCAATACTTTGCTCTAAACTGGGATCTCGCCTTACAAGGTGGCAAAGCGCTATATATAGAAGAAAAAGACAAGAAAAAACTATAAATTAGGGAAGAAGAGAGCTTTCAGTTGGGGTCTGAAAGTGGTTATGTTGTCTTGTTTACGGAGCTCAAATGGTATAAGCATTCCAAAGGCGGGGAGCAGCAAAGCGATTGGAACAAATGCCCGGTCGCCTGCCATATTACTGTGACGAGGGTACGGTACATAAAATGTTATTTCATTCCAATCCGATATGCAGAATAAAAATAAGCTTCACCAAATATGAGAAGTTTCGTAAAAGTAAAATAAACTTGTTCCGATTTCTGCCTTTAACAGTTTAAAGCCTTTTAAAATGCATTAATCTAATGCGACAGGAATGCACTTGACTTCAGCCCGGGGTCTACCACGCATGTTAACGGCACATTATATTATTATATTATTAAAATCAGCTCTGTTTTCTTATGACCAACTTTGGCCAATTTCAAAAACGCAATATTTGCGTTTGTCTAATGGTTTTGAGTGTAATAAAATTTTAAATAACATATCATTCTCATTATTTTAGTTTTAAAATACAAATGTATTTCATAGCGCATTGGACCCGATGTCACTGCGCGTCACATGTTAGGAGAATTTATAAAAATGCCTCAATTGAGTGTAAAACCAACCAGTATAGTTTGTTATACGTATTCACATGTCTATGTTTCAAATTTGAATGGAAGTATTATTATATTAAATGTTGAACCTACCACCTTTGGAAATAATCGTTAAATTTTAATTTAAATATGTTTTTAAAATCATTTATTTTTTTTTTTTTTTTTTTTTTTTTAAAATTACAGGAATGTGTGATTTTGGGATCTGGGAAAAAAAGGAAATCGTTTTGGCCAAGTATATTTACGTAGGCGTCCATAGTGATGGCAGTTTCTGTTCAAAAACTCTCGTTAGTATCTCTAACCTATTTAAAAGTAATCCTTCTTGATGTAGTGGCAGCATAAAAAGCGCACTTAATCCGTCAGCCGAAGTTTTCAAGCGCCATTATGAATGCAAGACGGGACGAAAAAACCCGTCTAAAATTCAAAATTTAAATCCTTTGAAAAACACAAAAATGCTTAATGTGAGGAAGGTAGTGATTATTTCTCGGCGCTAATGCGTAAATAACATAAGCTAAACTCATTTTAATGCTAATCATCTATTTCGAATTTACAGCAAATCCTGGGTCATACACCTATGGTAAAAGAATTCCCAACTGCAAGCATTACTTGCAACAGTTCTGTTGTTTTAATTAAGGTTAAATAATCTTTGCAACAGCGATAATGAGAAAATACAATTTCAAGGTTCACATTTCCATTTATTTGTGGTGTGTTGGTGTGAATGCCATCCGGTTGTTTTTCTATTTTTAAGACGTTACATATTCCCGTGTTTACGAATTGGTGCTTGTTAAGGCCCAAAAGCTAGGAGAGAATGGTTTTTAAATGAAGCAATTCCAATATTTTTTTTCACTGATGATAAAATTTACCTGTAAAATCCACTGAAAAATAGCCAATTTCAAATTTGAATTGGTATTCACCAGAAATGATAACCAGAAAAAAAAACAAAAAACCCCGCCCCCCAAAATTTTTTACAAAAAAATTGGTTGGAAAGGGTGATATTTTAATCCACTTGCTTTAACTATTAAGAACTACGTGGGACCATTTATGAGTGAGGTATTGACTATTGTATTAGTCGTATATCGTCGGCTGAATGGCAAACCAACGTAATGCCTTTTGACTATTTTTCAGAGAACATTTGTGTGGTTCGTGTGTCCATAGCAGGTCATACATAGAAATGTAATTTCTATGGATATCAATCAATTACATTTTCCTTGATAAACGTAATTAAACATTTATTTACAAAAGAAGAGAACGACAGACAGAAATCAGTATTATTTCTCGTTAGTGCAAGAAGCCCACGTAAGTGGGCCCTCTACGGTGGTCCTTGCACTACGAAGTGAAAAAATGTTTAATGCAAGACCAAAGTAAGTGCAGTAGGGTTTATAAATGAGAATCCTATTCTAGAAGTTTGGAGAAGAAGGCTTGAATATAATTTGTTTCCTAATAGTTTGAGGGTGCTGAATTAGAATGTTTGGGTCAACCTCTGGGAAAGGTGGGAACTTTGTAAAATAAGGGGGTAAATTTAGTACGGGGAAAATTTAATCAAGTTCAAAATGTGCTTCAATGTGAACCACATTTTTTTTGTCTCATTATAAGATTAAAAAGTATAGTTTTGTCTAGGTCTGACCTTAAGGGAAGAGTGAGATAATTAAGAGTTAAACGGCGTACAGCCCATTAAGTTCAAGGTCATCCTGGGGATAAACCCTTACCCAGTGCTCCGATTTTAATTGAAACTGGTGTCCAAATTGTTTCGTCTTGCCCTATTTAACAATGTTTGGCACTTGGTTCCGTAATTAGTGGGCAA
Organism: Ophioderma brevispina; assembly: GCA_023653785.1. Lineage (NCBI taxonomy): Eukaryota > Metazoa > Echinodermata > Ophiuroidea > Amphilepidida > Ophiodermatidae > Ophioderma > Ophioderma brevispina. Next base: position 40,840 of record JAMKCH010063152.1, read on the forward strand.
AAGTAACAAGGGTCTACATAGTTTATAGGGTTACCAAAACTTGAACCACCTCAATTGTGTACAGAGCTGTCACCCAAAGAATTAAAATGCATATGCTGCTTCAGTTATGACCAGAGCAAAATTTTGACACAAGTTTCAACAAATCTGAGCATTGGAAATTGATTTGCCCCAAGACATGACGTTGAACCCTTCACAAGGGCTGTAGCCGGTAATTAAAGGTCCCAACCTATACAAAATATACATTTTTGAAATCCTTATAATAGGACATACTTGGTGTACATTGAGACCCAATTTTGACTTGATTTCAAATTTTTTCCCCTGTACTAAATTTACCCCTTTATTTTACAATGTTCCCCCACATTTCCTCCCATAAGGTTGGACCCAAATATTCTGATTTAGAGCAGAGAGCACCCTTCAAACCCATAGAAAAATATCTTCCAAACAACCTCTTCCCCAAACTCTAGATGGGATTCCGTTATAACAACTCTACAACTACGTTTGTTCTTGCACTAAAAGGTGGCAAAAATGTTTTGTTTTAATGCAGACCAACGTAAGTGCCATTTACGTTTGGTCTTGCATTAATGGAAAAAACGCATTGCCATACGTTATCTTTCCTTTTCTAATAAACTTTTTTAATACTTAATATCTTCAAAACCCATAGTCTTTACATTTCACTTGAATCCTCCTCTTTCAAAATTTACCGGAAACCTCATTTCGCCCAAATTCACTTACGCTGGTGTTTGCATTCAGCCGATAATATTAGTTTAGGGTACATATGAAAGTAATGATGAGGCCCATCCACCTGTGTGGGAAATTGCATATTTGTTACCATATTCAGGAGTCAATAGCTCACCTGCCTTATAGAGTAGTATTTCACATGACATTTCAAACGTACGTTACTTTTAATTACCAGTGACCCACTATGTTTGACCACTGCACATCGTATTGACCGTAAGGCAGCACAGTTAGAACGTACGGACTAGAGTGGGCTGCAAAATTTAATTGACGTGTATGGTTCCTAATGTCCAATTAATCGACAATTTGGAATTTCGACCAACATCTCTTGATTATCGGTCGAAAATCAAGTTTTTGCAATTGATAATCCAAGATTAATCAGAAGACTTGGACTTTCAATTGATATCCAAGATTTCGTCGGCGATATCAAGTTTTTTGATTTGATTCCAAGTTTTGCGAATTATTGGGCATTTGCGGCGTCGAAACTATCCAAGATTTTCAATCGATAATCCAAGTTTTTTTTTTCAACTGGATTTTGATAATCTTGGGATTTATCCAATTCGAAAACTTGGCTTATAAATCATTTGCATAAACCAGATTTCGCATTTATTGGAGCACTATAACCACCTTGAAATCTTGTGGATTTCATTTGATATCCAAGTTTTTCACTCACTTTTGATAACCTTGGATTATCATTTTGAAAATCTAAGCGTCGAAAATCCAAATTTCGGTCGAAATCCAAGTTTAGCAACTTGATTGCAATAACTGGCTTATCAGTCTGACCCAAATTTGGATTTTCACTTTGATAATCAAGTTTTTTCTCGACTTATTGTACATCCTAACACTTGGATTATCAACTTGAAAAACTTGGATTTTCAAGTTAAGGGGCATCTGGCGTCGAAAATCCAAGATTTTCGGTCGATAATCCCAGATTTTCAATTGATTTGCAAAAACTTGGCTTATCAAGTCCAAAACTTGGATTTCACTTTGATAATCACAAGATTTCGTATTTATTGTAGGCATTTTAGCGTCGACAATTCCAGATTTTCGGTCCATACCAAGTTTATCAACTTGGACTATCAAATCACTTGGACTATCAAATCGAAAACTTGAATTTTTTCACTTTTGATAATCGCCTGATAAATCCCAGATTTTCAGAATCAATGTCCAATAATTAGAAAACTTGGATTTTCGAGTCGATAATTTTGGATTATCAAGTGATAACCAGGTTTTTCATTTCACAAGAGTCGAACATCTTGGATTATATTGAAAGTCCAAGTTATTCTTGATATCTTGGATTATCAATTGAAAAACTGGATTTTCGACCGATCATCCAAGGATTTGTCGAAAATCCAGATTGTCGAGTAATTGACATTAGGCCAGACCATAGACGTGCGCATCCTCACAAACAGCTCTCACCCATACAAACGTACAGGTTGTCCCTATATCACAGCGCGAATCGAGTATAACACTCGGGACAAAGCATGTATAATAACGTTTTATGAGATCATCGTAAGAAAACGGGTTTGTCCACAGGCGAAAATTTGTTGCCAGTCCAGTTTTGGGGGACAAATTGCAGTAATTTACTTCTGCCGTTCGATATTGTATTTCAATAGGTGCATTCCAATCGCCAATCGTTGGCTTCGGTATTGTGGTTGTGTTGCTAAAGACGCATTGACTTATCTTGATTGGCGTTCTGCCTTCATGGGGTGGTTTGGTTTCACACTTTATCTCATTCGGACTTGTGGTCAGTTTTCTGAAATTTGTTCTACTGGAATGTACTTTTTATGTCGGCAATTGATTCTCCTTTTCGTTGTGCCCGGTTACTGTTATTGTTTTTGATACATCGTGCTACAGCATTGGTAAAATAAGTCTAAATCCCGAGTAGTTCTGCTTCAGAACTTCGGTTGTTTGGATCATGTCATCAGGTAAATTATTGGGTGGCAGTTTTTTTGTCAGTTTCCATTCCAAATAAAAATATGCCTCGCGATGCCGGCAGATGGAGAACCAGTATTACTACTGAAATCATTGAATAAATGAACATGTATTCGACGATAGTTTAGGGAACGTTGTTCAATTTTAAGTCATTGGACATGTACTCAATAAGAAAGGAATGGGCCGCATCGGAAACCTGTACGTTCATTTACAAAAATAATTTGAATGTTCAAATGGTAGAAATACATGGCATCTTATCACAGGTTCCCTGTGAAATTTTCAAGTGATTGCTGGTTAACAGCGTCTTTAAATCGTTATGAGTGCATTGGAATTAACGGATGCTTAAACGTTTGGCACCAAATGTAGCAAGTCCGTGGACGATCTCAATAATAATAAATAAAGATTCCCTTTAAAAAGGAAAGGGTGTGTCAAGTGGAAATATCCATGAAAACTGCGCAATGAAATTCGTGGTACATGCAAATGCAAACATTCAACACGGGTCCAATAATTGTGGTTCAAGTAGTTGTCCAAGGACAGATATTGTGCTTGTTTAATAATATTAATAATAAATGGAACAATGCAACATCGAGGCAGCAGCTTAATCGGCGCATGTTGCAATATCCAAACAAACTAACCAAATACAAACAGACACAATGAGTGGCAAGTGAGATCTGTCATGGTTCCCCTGCCCATATCAAATGTCACCATGAAGAGAGTGGTAAATCGGAGTTTAACCAATCATCACTTATGCAAATTAACTCCAGTAGTAGTAGCCCCACGTGAAGATTTGAACCCGGTTTGAAAAGCAGTATAGTCGCGCCGTGAGCCAACAGTCCTGGGCTCCATAGACATACCGTAATAAAAGCGTAACTCATTGTTGCGTGATGATCAACGAAACTGAATCGTTTGATCTATTGTTCACCATGTTCCCGGACTAGGAGTGCGCCGGAACTATGGAATTACTTCTACCCGGGATCATTGTGGTGCAAAGGCAAGTTCCCTAACCAATATTTAGTCCCCGCGTCTCTCTACTCTGTGCATCTATACACCCCCATAATGTTGCAGCTTTAGCAGTATCAATTAAATCCTACCCAGATTTGAAGCTGCAAAATGGTATTGGTTTGTTTTTTTTCCATTCGTATTTATGGCTGGCATACAAGGGGGTCGTGTGCAGATGGTTGATGCAACTTACGTCAATTACGTTTTTGCATATTTCATGGCTTTGGAAAGTTTGTATAAGAAATTATACCATTTACATCCAGGAGTGCAATGGGTTTTGGGTGTATAATAATTAAATCGGGCTGTTTGATATTAAAGTGTATCCGGTGCGCATGGCTACAGAGCGCATACTCTGTAGCATGGCGCGTATGTTCAAAAGTATTATGTTTGATAGAGACTATACTTTTGCAGGGGAAGTTTCGGAGTCTTTTGAGTTTGGCACAGGTAATTTAACAGAAGCATGATTGATTGAACTTCATTTTTTTTTTCTTAATTTATCATGATTTAACAAAGGTTTTAAGAGATGATTTTTTTAATGTCACTGTGACCGCAGACTGCCATAGTAAAAATGCATTTAGCAGTTTCACAATTAACCGTTTGGAAATCCCAATGCCCAAAATCGAGCTGATGGTGTCCTCCCTCCCTGTACAGAACCACACATGTATAGTCTCACAATCTTGATCGCTTACGCTGTGACACCAGAGATACAGAATGCTTTGCTGCTTTGCCATATTGTAGTTATAAACGGTAACGATAATGAAAGTTTTGGTGTCACTGTCATGTACCAAGTCACGTGTCAGGTATCAGAGATCAGTTTGCTCTTCGGGGGCGACCGATATATCTAAATCAGACTATGTTAAATCAAGGTCGGGGGGGGGTCGGGGGGGGGGGAAGGGGAGAGGGGGGGGGGGTGTTTAACATGACCTCTGCCCAAAGTGCCTTATTTTTTCCATACGAAAAACCGTTATTATTCTAACAGTACAAATTTAACCTTTTCCTCTGATTAAAAAACCGACGTACGATGACGATAATCGGTTGTTTTTTTTCCAATTAGGGATACGTACGTCATTTTAACCTTATGGTCCCCCGAATCAAAATAATAACCCAATCATGGGCGTGACGTCATAATCTTATTTTTTTCCAAGAAATTGGCTGTTATTCCCCATACTAAAATTCCTTTTTAAGATTGAACATCTGATATTGTTCTTAATATTATATTCAATTGTCCCCGCATGAATGTGGAAACAGATTGTCCATAAGTCTACAAACTGAAACATAGGCCAGCCAGCTAAACACCCTTACCGTGGACTGATGAGCAGACGGACCCCGTGTAGTTTAATAGCAGGCTTACCGCCACTTGCGCGCGGCTGCGGGTGTTTATGCGTCAGGCCGTTCTGAGCTTATAGTTCGCCATCAGGTTTAGTTTCCGAGTTTCGGATCCTGGCAAGTTTTTTGTTTATTCGGCATCTGTCTTTTTCACAAGCCACACCGGTAAAATGTTGGGATTGACCGGGATATGTGTACTGTCCTTTATAGTAATTTTAGAATGGCGGGCCATATCACACGTTATACGAGCTAGGGGATATGTGGCTATAAAATACAGGCAAATCAGCATTCATCCAGGTTTATTGGCCCTACAACCAAAAAAAAAAACACAACAGACCAACCAACCCGGGTTGATTGAAGTTATTAGGAATCAAAATAACCTCGCCATTATATATATTAAAGCGCTTTCAATGGGGCATCATGTTCCCCGGGCCACTTGGTGAGATTTTCTTTTTTTTGTTTGGATGGTATTTCATCAAGATCACCTTCTTGCATGGTTAGCCATTCCGCGTATGGCTTCATTTTCATCGCGGCAATGGATCTGGGAAATCACAATCATGCCCAGGCCTTTGTTTGTTTTTTTTCAGGATATCTTTATAGTTTGGATGTTCCATTAGCATCACGGGTGGAATGAGTATGTTCCCGCCCATTTTCGCTTATCTTTAGGTATCCTAATCCATTCCGTGTGTCAAACTGTTCAGAAGTGCCATAAGAAATATGTAGGGAATTAAAAGATAAGTTGGTAATGCGCAAAAATCTAAGAAACGTTCTCTTGTGGAATTGCAATTGCTAACCTGGTTCTTCTCATTCTTTTCATTGCAATCTCGCGGCAGGACTTCCCTCGGTGCTTTGATTGACCTTTAACCGTGTGGCGCTAAACAGGCATGTTCAAAATTTCATTATCAAGAGTGCTAAGCTGACCTGCAAATGCCAATGTTGGCTTATATTTTTGCTTTATTTTTAGGTTTTTCCTATATTTGGGAAGCATGCCATTGAATTGTTCTCTTATGCCATGCAAACGTGTTGGTTTTGAGGATACCTAGGGGAAGTGGTTCCAAGCAAATGAAAAAAAATCAATCTTGTGCAAATCGTTCAATGCTGGTTTCGCGTTTTTTTTTCCCTATTTTTGTGCAGGCAGTCCTTGCGGGTGACATGTTGTGGGAAAACGTATAATACTTAGGTCGGATACCAGGGTCTCATTATAATAATAAATACACAACATTCTGCGAAGTCTAACATGGTGCTCATGTCAAAGGTTGTGAATTTAAAACCAATCTAGTTTTTCGGCATACTTTTTGAATTGCATAGGCCCTGCTCATTATCTCCTAATTGTTGCTTATAGTGCGTTCATGTTTTAAGAACTTTCTTTAGTCTCTGTCGTCAATCTCTCTCTTTGCATTTGCCTCATTGCCTTCCATATGCAGGATTTAAAGGAAGGTAGTAGACGCTTTAAACACAACAACTGGCAGTAGAAGACCAGGTAACTTTTGATTTTTTTAAACGGCTCGTGCAAATTTTACCATCGATTTGCAAATCAGCATATGTGGCACCGTGTTAATAGCAGTCTTTCTGCTATCCCTTTTTTTTTGGTTTTCTTAATGTTGGGAATATACGTGTGCATCCAAGAAAAGCGATGTCTCAAATTTATTGTCTGTTCTGGATATTTCCATTTTTCATCAATTTTATTCACGTGGTGCCGTAGGGTCCGTTTTCACAAACTGTTCAATAGGCAATTCATTCCACCCTCATACAGAGGACTGAAATAACGGGAAAAGGGTGATGTACGAATCCGTGCAAACCAAAAAGGCCTTGGTTGAAACACTTTCCGCATACGTATGATTTTTCTTGTCTCAATTTTTACCAACCTACCTGGCAATATATAAAAGGGTGTAAGAAACAGGGGTGGGTAAGTCCGTGTACAATTGATCTCAATGATAATGCTCGTAAGTACGCAAGAATGGGTCCGCACACGTAATCAGCAACTCCTGTTTTTCAACCCCCCATGTGATGTTCGTCTTGGTTGGTGCTTGTTTTGAATTATTTTGGCATGTCTTTATTCAGGGTGCTTTTGTTAAATAAGGTCCTTTTTTTCTTCAAATTCCTGTGGAATTTCAAGCTTCCAACGCGGCTAGTGGTGGGCTCCGAATTTTTAAATCTTACAAAAAAGGGGGGGGGTGTGAACATTTTTGTGCCAAAAATTCTTTGGCGGAAAAATGCCTTGAAGTTTTGTAATAATTTTGATGTTTATATTTATATGTCAAGACATTAAGAATTTAGACAAAGTGTGGAGGTTAGGAGAACTGGCCTGGCCATTGTGGTCGATGGCAATTGATAACTGCGTTTGGTGCTCTTCCCAGAAATTCTTCCTCGCCATCCAATGAGGTCTGGATACAGATAAGTATGGTAACCTAAAAGGCTACAGGCTACATAATTGTCAGACCAGTTAAATATTTTGCAATTCAGGTTCATTTCTGCATGTGTGCAAATGATTTGTTTTGATAGTCAATAAATTGACCTTGTGTCCTGCATGTGAAAGATGCTCAGTTGCAATCCTGGTGTGAGAATGCCTATTTTTTAGCTCTGTGGACACGAACTTTTTATGAACATACAACTATTAATAGATATATATAGATATATATATAGATATATATATATATATATATATAGATATACTTTAATATATAGATAATATAGTAATTGCAATCGGTATGAGACCCCTTTGGGGTCTCGATTTGCGATTAAATTGTAAATACATAGTTGTACATGTAACAATGTGTAGATATATGGTAATAGCTATTGGTACAAGATCCGTTTGGGACTCGATTTGGCAGGTTCAATGGTGTACATTATATTACCTAGTAGCTCATGGGTGTTTTGTATGCCTTATATGTCCAGAGCTAACTCCTTCAGGAATCCACTATTGAAGGTCCAGCAACAATATTTGGTTGGTAACATAGATTCCCATGACGACCGAAATGTCTGAAATGGCCACGCCCTCTTTTGGGGGGGTCAACGCCCCTTTTGAGCGGAGTACTACTGACTGTAAATCTACCGAACCGTTGGACCTAGAAGGTTTGAGAGACCACTCAAAATGTGCGGGGAATGGCACATTATGGGGGGTCAGTATACATTTTTATGATCAAAAGTCAAAGTTTTTAAGATAATTGTCAAAAACTGATTTCACCATATTGCGCCCTATCAAGTATGAAGAATTCATAAGGTTTCATGACAAAACAGGAAGGAGTTCACCATAGGCCTTGGATTTTGCTCTAACTCTCCTCAGAGATATTTTTTTTTGGGGTAGCTAGGGTAGGTCACCAAAAGAAAATTCATATCCTCTCTCCCTCTCCGTTCTCAATGACAGCCCGTCAAAATGTTGTGACTTGAGCAAAATTGGATACTATAGGTGAAAACCGCGCATTTTGTAAGTGCCTGTAAACAGTGTTATTTGCGTCCACACTCAATCAGTGTATGGACGTTTGTCTTGCACCAAGCTATTGACCATTTGGATTTCAACTGGGATATAATCAGCATTAATGCTATACCCCTTTCGTTTTCAGGGGGGGGGGGTGGGGGGGTCAAAAATGGCCATCGTAAAGTGAAAATATATTGTTTTTCCAATGTTTTGGACTTAGTTATGTTATTTAAGTCCCTTGCACAGGAAAGTTAAATGCTGCTGAAGCGTCTTTAAACGATCTAAAAGCACTAACTGCCTTCTTGTGACCATGAAACAGGCAAAAATGAAGATCCCCCGTATGCATAAACAAGTCACTAAAATAACCTAAATAAAATTTTCATTTTGTAGGGCCTAATGGCAAGTGTAAAAGCTGCTGAAGGATCTAAATCTAAATGCACTAACTACATGCCGGTTCCCATGAAGCAGGTTAAAATTTCATGACCTCGAAAGTTGGGCCCCCTTTTGTAGCTCAAATGAAAAAGTCACTAAAATTACCCATTTTTACGCCGCACTACCATTGGCGTAGCCAATGGAGAAGGAGCGGTGGGCAAGCTGCCCCACACACACACACACTAAATCGAGACGGAGAGCCAAAATGGGAAGGCAAAAAGAAAGAAAAAAAAAGGAAAAAAGAGGGAAGAAGAGAAAAGGGAAAGAGGAAAAAAAGAGGGAAATAGGGAAGAAGAGAATGGGTAAAGGAGAGAAGAGAAAGGTGGGAAGAAGAGAAAGAGGAAGGGGAAAGACGGAAAAGGAAACGTTAAAATTTGTGCTCTGAAACACTAATTTTTAGCTTCTAAAATGGCAAAACCCAGGACCTTAGGGGAGCTCCGCTCCGCCCCTAGGACCCCAACCCTCGTACATTAATCATCCCTCATGCAAGTACAAGAATCGGGAAATCCCCCCCCCCCGAGTCAGGTCTGGCTATGCCACTGCGCACTACAGGCCGCATGATACGGGTAGAGATACCGTAATCTAATTAAAATGTGGCTTGATAATCTTTATGTATAAATTCAAATGCAACTTTTTTGGAAATCTTTGATATAGCTATAACTGATTGAGTTTTGGAGCAAATACACTTTTATAACGGCACTTAAAAATGCACGGTTGTCACCTATATTACCCAATTGTGCTCAAGGTCACAAATTTTTGAACGGCTTCCGTTTGAGAATCGGAAGGAATATGGATTTCTGTTCGTGACCTACCCTTAGTTACCCTAAAACAATTGAGGGGGGGGGGGGTGGGCCGGGGGGGCTGGGTGAGGGAGTTAGGGCAAAATCCCAGGTAATGGTGAATCCCTTCCTGTTTTGGCATGAAAAACCTTCTGATTCATTCATATTGTATATAAGTGCGCGCTTTGGTTGAAATCAGTTTTTTGACAGTTATCTTAAAAACCTTTTGACTTTTGATATAAAATGTATTAACTGACCCCCCATAATGTGGCATTCCGCACATTTTGAGTGGTCTCTCAACCGTCTAGATCCAACGGTTCTGTGGCAGATACGTCAGTATACTTCGCTCAGAGGGGCGTGACCCCCCCCAAAAAAGGGGCGTGGCCATTTCAGCATATTTCATAAAACAACAAAAAAACATGATTAAAAAAACAAATATTGTTCCTGGACCTTCAATAATTGATCCTGAAGAGTTTGGTAGCTCTGTCCATATAATCATCAAACCACCATGAGCTACTAGAGTAATGGTTATAAAGTTTTGCAGTCGGTATAAATCCTCTTTGGTTCTCGATTTGGCTGGTAAATTTGAAGTATTAATTATGGAAGTTGAGTGTTCGGCAGAATGCGGTATAAGGTCCGCTTCGGATCTCGATTCGGCTGGTAAATGTTGTAGTAACTTTATGTGGTGTAGTGTGCCATGCAGATCGATTATAAGACTCGCTTTGGGTCTCGATTTGACTGGTTAATTTAGTAATTGTATTTATTATCCGCAGAGCTTTTACAAGATCCGCTTGGGGTCTCGATTGGCGGATAGATTGTTAATTATTTGTAGTACCTTATGTTCAAGGTGAGTGGTCCAACAGATCGGTATAAGTCCGCTTTGGGTCTCGCTTTGCCTTGTAAAATTTGGTAAATTGTATGTGTATTTTATGCGCCGATCGGTACAAGTTCTTTTTCGGGTCTTGTTTTGGCATGCTAGATTTATTATTCATGGGTTACGTCATGAAGGTATTTTTTGAAGAAGTTGATGGTGAAGGCGGAAAAATGGCCCTTGAAATTTTTTATAATTATTTTGATGTTTATATTTATTGTCAGCCATTGAGGAATTTAGAACAAAGTGTGGCGGTTAGGAAGAACTGGCCTGCCCGATTGTACGGTCGATGCAATTGATACCTGCGTTGGTGCTCTTCCAGGATTCTTCCTAACCATCCAATGAGGTCTGGATACAGTTAAGTATGGTAACCTTAAAAGGGTTTAGGCTACATATTTGTCAGACCATTTAAAATTTTTAGCAATTCAGGTTCATTTCTGCTGCATGTATGTCAAATGATTTGTTTTGATATCCATCCAATGAAATTGACCTTGTGTCCCTGCCTGTGACAGACGCTCAGTTGCAATCCGGTTGTGAAAATGCCTATTTATTAGCTCTGTGGACAATATGCAAGATTCTGCGTTTGGTATTTTTTTCAAGCCAATATGAACGTTTTTATTTTACAATTAATAATCATAATCAATGAGATTTATAGAGCACCTTTTACAATGTAGGCAAAGCGATATATAGAAGAAAGGGGTTATGTGGTATTTTTAGGAGCTCAAATGGTAAGGCACATTCCAAAGGCGTGAGCAGTGATTGAAAATGCGCGGATCGCCTGCCATCCTTCCTGAAACGAGGAACATCATTTTTTTTTCATTCAATCCGAGTGCAGAACATAATGCTTCACCCAACTAAGTGTAAACTTGGTCCTCTTTCTGCCCTTTAACATGTTTAGCATTTGGAATGCATGATGCGACAGAATACACTTGACGTCAGACCACATCTTTCATCTTCTTTCCTCTGAAAGGGCAACTAATTGATTTTTTTTGTTATTCTATTGAAACAAGACTTAAAAGACTCGGTGTTCCGTATTAGCTCGTATTTTCCTAAGCGCTCATTATTGAATTTACCATAACCTGTCTTCAAAAGAGATGTTGGCTTGAGTTTCTTGCCATTCTGGTCCTTTATGTGTTCCTTTTGCTGTCGTATTTCCAATTCACTTGCTTCACCTCAATGTAGGCCTATTATTAAAGGTTTCTTTTTTGTTTATCTGTCTACAGAATCACTGGTTTCCTCGGGCATCATACAGAGGGTCGAATTGTTCATGTTGGGTTGGTTGGGTTTTAGGTGGGTTTTTGTGAATTCTGTTAATGGAAGGAGCGTCTGAAAAAAACACATACCAATGTCTGCTGATTATAAAGTCAATGTTCACACCTTACGGTCGTTGCATAGTGTCATTGCGCTTACCGCTTTCGCGCTCTGATGATGAAATTTACGTATGGCAAGAATGTCAGAATTGCCAAGCGGCAAAGCGTCAAGTCAATAGATCGTCTCTCTGCGCTCGGGCTGAGCTTTTCCCAAAGCCGGTAAATCGCATTTTTTTTTGTTCGAGTTGACTGAATCAACTTCTGGAGCGGTGCGCTCGATGAACGTATTCCAAGCGATAGCTCCACTTGACTATAATAGCTCAATCCTGCAAGCGGCATTACAGCCAAGCGGCTTGTCGCTGAGCGACAAGAGGCTTGACACTATTGCAAAAGGATTGTGTAGCTTCAATAGTCAATCAATTATGAGTAGTTTCAGAATCATGTTTCTCGCAATCTTACTTTGTAACCAATGCAATCAGGACCAATCGATTTTGCGCTCCCATTTTTAGGAAAGCTGATATTGTTTTACGAATCGGATTGGAATGAAACAAACGGCAAATAAAAGCTATGTTATGGCCTTTAAAGCATACCAAACAAGAAACCCATGCATACTCTTTTACTAACAAACATATTTTGTCCCGAATGTTAACATTAGCCTGTATTTCACTTTGTATTTCACATTTGTGCGGATTCTGCTGGAGTTTCCATGGCCCACAATATGTTCTTTAATGCAAACAAAAAAGGTTTAGTAGCCCACATGGCCAAGGATATATTGAACACTCACACAAATCCACCAACAAGAAATATGCAAGAACTTCCCCTCGAATTTTTATAATCGATCACGCGGTACAAAGTTGAGGCGCTCTTATAAATGACGCTCATAGTCAGGGACCCACGGCCGGAAAATTTTGGAGGGACATGGCTCGGAAGGTATACGATTTTCTGAGGTCAGATGCATTTAATACCATGTTGGGGATATATGAAAAGTGCCGTTGTAAACCTGAATTGTCTTGTCCAGCGCGTACTGGCCGTTTTAGATAAGGTCAGTGCACCTGAAATATTGTGTAAATTTTAAGGGTTCGGGTAACAAATTCAGGATGATTGCTAAAGTATATCTTATTAAAGGCGGACAAAGTGGAAATATAAGTGGCTATATAAAACGTACAACACATATTTTGTAACTTGTTGTTCTTTTATTCACTACCATTTCTTAAACAAGGGTCAAAGCAAATACGGTCGTTTTCCGTACTAAATTTTAATACATTGCTAAAATCGTACACAAATTGTCGACATGTCACTTCCTACCGTGGAAGCTGATTGAGGAATTGCGTTTGTGTTATTAGTTTTATACAATTATAGTTGAGTTTTAGGTCCCTATTGTATATTTTTATAAGGGAGCGGCCATTATTTTACGCCGGGGGGGGGAGGAATGGAGGAGTTCTACATGTTGTCGTCGAAAAAATTCGCGTTCCCTCTTCGCTTCCGTTCAAAAATGTTGGCATCCTCCTGATTTTATGAGAATTTTCCATTAAAAGTTCACGCCCCTCATCTGATTTCAAGTTTATCAGACTTTCATATTCGCACCTCTTGTTTATAATTTCCCCTAGCTCAAATCATCCATGCCCCTGCGTAAATAATGCCTCCCCTTGTATAAAGTTCCCGCCACTTGCTAGAGAAGTATTTTGGAGTTTTAAAATTTTAAGGTGGAGGCATTGCGGGTTACACGATTAAGCCATTACAGAAACACCCGGAAAATATTTTGCTCGACTTTAGGCTCAACATGTACAGAAGGTTCTTGTCTGTGCAACTATAGCAGTCAGGAGGTGGGCGAGTAGCGTCATCCGAAATAAAAAAAGGCCAAACAATTACCCCAAATAATATTAAAAATGAACGGGTCCGAAAAAAAAACATCGACCCCATTCTAAAATTTCCCCTAAAAAATTCAGCCCAATCTGAAAATTCACCCATAAAAATATGCAACGTCCGGGTGAGAGTTCTACCATATTTACATATAATTCCATCTGGTGGATTCAGAGTTGCAAAACCTCGGACAACTTCGCAGGACCATCAGGACCATCCCGATCGTCACCTTGTTCAATTCATATGCAATGCTAGTAAAACCGTAGCTTTATTCTTAGACCAGTGATGGGCAGATCAGTAGGGACTGCGTCGTCTGATGAAACGGGATAAATGATCAGTTATTGGATCCATACTGTGTAACTTGTATATTCAGCGACGTACCTCAAATCAGACAATATGGCCGATCTTACCCTTCTTCACTCGGAAAGAAGCTGGACTGAAAGTAGAAAGTATACTTAACTGCAGATATGGCCATACTTTGCAGCATATCTCAAGACCTGGAGACTCAAGATGAGTGAAGCTAAGACCACCGCTATTGCCTTTCATCTGAACACCAAGAGGTTCATCGCCAGCTCTCCCAAGTCAACATATGGAGCGCCTTTGCCATACAATCCTATACACCAACTTATCTGGGGAGTGAAGCTTGATAAGCAGCTTACTTATCGGCAAGAGTATGTATAAAGGTATCTTCGAGGAATGAATAAACCTCCTGTGCCGCTTGCTGGATCTTCACTGGGTGCTAGGCCATCCACTCTCCGCACCACTGCATTGGCTCTAGTCTACAGTGCTTGCTGAATATGTCGCCCCAGTATGTGCAATAGCTACAAAAAAGCTGGACACATTTTCAACGAGACCATGAGAACATGGCTGGCTGCATTCGTACCAACTCCATCGGAGGTTCTACCAGTGCTTTCAGGCATTCACCTGTAGTTTGCTTCGGAGAGAACATCACCCCAATAAACATGTGAACCGGCTTGTGGGACCACTGTGCCATAATACTGTCAAAGAATCACACCAGTTCGCCAGACAGGCAGAGACCGCGCTCTCGTCGACTTTCGTGGACACGCCGACTAAACTCTCCGGCTCCCCATTTGACATCTTACAGACATGGAACACTGCTGGCTAGAGATCCCAAGACCAGACCAATTTACTTCACACCTATGACAGAACCCTGTCCTGGTAGCAATCTTCCACGCAAGGAATGGGTCACCTTGAACTGATTAGCACAGACGGCCGTTTCAACAGCAATATGCACCGAGGGGGCTGCGATCATCTCCAGCCTGCCAATGTGGGTCACCATAAATCACCGACTGCAGCTCATCTCAATGGTGCCCTAGCTACCTTTAGCCACGTTGGATATAGACATCTTCAAACCCCAATCAATCAAGCAGTAGCTGGCTCCACCTAATCGACATAGGCCAATTTAGCTGCTGCATCGCTAGTTAAAGTTAATATAAGGGGTCCATAACGCCCGGGAGTCATTATATGTCTAGCATTAGATTAGAAATCATATTAGTCAGCTTTTTGAATAATTACTTTTAGAGGTTTGAAATAGTGTTCCGTACATTTTAAAATGATCTTTTGAAGCCTTTAAATATTTCAGGGAGTATTTTTTAAAAGGATACTACGCGATCCTCAGCCTCGATCCGCCACTCAACACCATCCACCTAAGATTTGTATATTAGAAAGTTTGCATTTTTTCGCCTGCAAAAATGGCTGAACTTTTTCCATTGGATACTACAGATTTCATGGTGTTTTCGTTTTCCGAAAAATTAATTAGTGCAGGAGCTATAGGTTCTTGTAGCGAAAAAAGTACATGATCAAGTTTAATGTTATATCGGATTCAATAACAAATTGGTTATGTTGGTCGCCTCCTGTGAAACAAAGAAAAGGAGAGGCGGAATAGGAGGGGGAGGCGCACATCCTAACCAGAGGGGGGGGGAAATAAATTGGGATCACTCATTAATTAGTATCCGCCTCTTTCGCATTTTCTGTTCCCTGCTCCCTTCCTCATTTTCCCTATCATCCCCCCTCCATACCCCTTCTTACCTCGGCTTTGATCATTTTCGTCCCTCCCGTCCTTTCTTCCCCTATCTTCCATCTTCCTCCCTAGTCATCTCCACTACCTTCCAGGTGGAAGTACTTTAAAGATTCCAACCATAATCGGGGTAGCTATAAGGGGGTACAAGACGAGTGCCAGCAATAAAAAAATGTATTCTAATCAATGGTCCTCTCTGTTCCACTCTGCGAACATTGGTACACATGCACTTGAAAGAATGTCAACTGATGACATGTACTTTTTAGACCCATACAACCATGATAATTGGCGCAGTACAAAAAATATATTTTCTAATGTACAAAAGGACAGGAAATACAGATTTTGAGGCATGTCTGGTTATGAGGACAGGCAAACTCATCTACAGGCACAATTTCGAAATGTTACAGAATTTTTCGTATGTGTGTATTTTGCAATACGCTTATTTTGATTTTCACATCAGACATAACTTTGTGCTTATTAAGAGGCCATTTGTGCGGTGTTAATTTCAGATATTTTAAATATTTAAAATTCATAATATATACGTCACAATAGTAAGCACAAGTGGTTTTTTTTTTGGTTTATGCTCACTTCCATGGTATAGGCATAAAATGATTTTCAATCGCGATTTTCCTAAAATGAATAAAAATACGATAGTAGTAATGTTGGCGACGTTGTGCAGATTCATAACAAATTTCTCGCCTTAGAATTCTGAATCGCCAACGTTATACAAAAGACA
The DNA here is from genome assembly GCA_023653785.1 of Ophioderma brevispina. Classification (NCBI taxonomy): domain Eukaryota; kingdom Metazoa; phylum Echinodermata; class Ophiuroidea; order Amphilepidida; family Ophiodermatidae; genus Ophioderma; species Ophioderma brevispina. Next base: position 57,276 of record JAMKCH010063152.1, read on the forward strand.
ACTTCTGTCTCTAGTACTCAAAAGAACACTTGTCACTTGCTTGATTTCATAAAAGTTTGAAACAAAATATATGTCTAACCATATAGGAAAGTCAATAGCTGTCGATGCTCCCCATCGGTGCCACATATCACTATCCATACACTTGAAGGGTCATTTTTGAACCAAATACCAAAAATCATCGCTTTCTATAGATTCCTTGATGACATCATCCTGGCAATCATCAAATTTTAGAGAAAAATAGGAAAGATATTTGAATTCTGAATCAATTACAGCCAAAACTCAAATTAACGTCGGAAAACTCACACGTTAGCATTGTGCCCCGTGATTTGGGTTGAACCATTGCTGGTGCAACGAAGTATGTATTATACGTAAGGTTACTCATTCTTATACGGCTAACTATATATCACCATTGTTACTTACGACATTCTTTCTTCCATGTTTCTAAACTTGTTACTAAAACTACATGTTGTGTGCACAAAACTCATAATGTGTGTTTAAAAACCAAATAAATATTCAGATCTGAGCTTGGAAATTAACTTTCGAAGATTTGGATCTTGAGGCGCATTACATAGACATACTATTTCTAATTTTGATAATTTGCACGCAGCTATGGTGGGGTGGTAGGACAAATTTCCTTGAACCGGGGTTAATTTTTCTCCATTAAACCAATCACGCTGCACATGACATTAAAATTTTATTACGAATCATTCCAATCTGAAGTAATCCGGCATCAACAAAAAAAAACAAAAAAGACAAAAACGTTTGTATCACAACCTTTTGTTACAGCAAGTAAAAGGAAACAATATGAAAAATCTAAAATGGCGTTATAATATAATTAGGTTTCAATAAACCGCGTGTAAACATTGTAAAATAGTCTATTAAAACGTAATTATTGGGACTTTTGATTAGGGATAAATAAACAACACACTACAACACACAATATTAAAAGAAAAATCCATTCGCCAGACGTAAAGCAGAGAAATCTCCAATAATTCAAAATTTGGTGAAGAATAAGCACCCTATTTTGTAGAGATCATTTCGATATTTGTCCTAATTTCTTCCGCCTAATTTGTTTTTAAATGTGCATTTTGCATTTATTTCGCCAAGATAGACTGTAATAATCATTATTCTTATATGGCAAACGTCTTAATCGCTTATGATATACATATAACTCCGAATATCTGTTATATGATACCCCTATCCCTAATAACCGTTTTCATAGCTACTTTTTGATGTAGCATTTTTATACCCTTCATGTTATAGCACCACCACATCACCGGACAAGAAAAGATAATTTTACAACAGCACTTTTGGAGTATCCAAAAATATATACTAACCGTATCTGAAGTCAAAACTCTGAAGTCAATCTTCTGAGCCAGGCATCAACCTTTCTAAGAACTTTTGCCAGTGGGTCCCAGCCTATCAGTCAAAGTTATATCAAGTGAAGAAGTTTGAATAACCCATAAAAGTGGATGAAATTACAAAAGTTTTGTTTGCATGGCCAACGTATTACCAATATAAAAGACATCTCTTTCGTACTGTATTACAGAAAGAAGTTATTTAACAATACTCTTTTGTTATTCAATGTTTTGGGTAACGTAATGGGATACAATGGTATTGTATTGACGTTGTCACTAAGTGAATAATTTAGCATTTGAGGTTACTGTTTGCTCATTTTTGTATTGTAATTTACTAATCTGGTGTCAAGGGAGCATCTGCGTGTAACGCTTAACCTTACAGCTATGTTTAAATATTGTATGCAGTGTAGTCTTATAGGATGAGGCCAAAGACTAAACACAAAGTAAGCCCTGATGTATTATTTGTGATAAAGTGATCTTGTAGCTAAGATTACTTGATTCTTAAAGTTTTACATATTGACCTATTTCGAGAAGGTAAGCTAAGTTAGGAGTTGATTGTGAAACAGCCAACCTGAACTACTTTTAGTACCTTTTATGTATTATAGCAGCTAATGTAATAACACCTTATTTTCTGTTGATGTTTGATCTTGATAACAAGTAGATGGTGACTTTTCTTGTTGTCCGTGTTCACCACCCAAGAAGACAATTATATTCGCCATAAATACCTTTCCAACCTTTGCTGGAGAGTTGATTTCAAACACCTTCCGTACTTAAAAGTCATAGAAAAGACCTGTTACTTTCCAAAACAATGTCAGGTACTTGGTTTGCTATATTAGTGGCTAGCGTTTCATCTGTTTTATGTTGAAAGAGCTGGGAACTACTCACCTTGGTCAAAGATATTGCAACATGTAGACAAATATTTATTTACAGATGGACTTCAAATTCTATCAGGAATTCAAATTACGTAATGCTAAAAATGTATTTTTCAAACAGATGTTATTCACCAGAATCCAAATTAAGAAGATAGATGTTTGATTAGATTGTCATGTTTCGTAAATATGGCGTATTGTAAAGTTGGCGGGCGATAACTTGCGGATTGTACCCCAGAAGGAGTACAGATAAGAATGTCAAAAATGAATTGTACTGTTTGCTAGAGTTTCCTTAAATTTTTACAGGAGAAAATTGGAGTGGTTGTATGGACCGGAAATGAGAAAATATAAATGGAAGATGGAAGAAGATCCATCACTGTTGGACTCAGGAAATTTAGCGGTAAAAAGAGCATATTCCCGTCTCTGCAATTGATTGATTGCGGAAAACCTATTTAGAACGTTTAGAAATGTATTGCATAAAGAGGTAAAAAAGAAAATCAAAAGCCAAAGTTTGATATTTGTTCATTCTAATTTTCAATATATTAATTATATTAATTTGAAAGAAAAATAATGTTATTAAATTAAATGTTCTCACGTGAAGACCTGAGCGCAAAAAAAAACACTTAAGTCCATACTTGATGTTTTGAGTTACAGTCCTTTGGAATTTTGAAACTTTCAAAATATTGTAGGAATTTAATGGAAAGAGATATACATTTTACATTTGTCATGGTTATACCAAACATGACAAAAAAAAAAAAAAAAAAAATGCTATATTAGTGGCTAGCGTTTCATCTGTTTTATGTTGAAAGAGCTGGGAACTACTCACCTTGGTCAAAGATATTGCAACATGTAGACAAATATTTATTTACAGATGGACTTCAAATTCTATCAGGAATTCAAATTACGTAATGCTAAAAATGTATTTTTCAAACAGATGTTATTCACCAGAATCCAAATTAAGAAGATAGATGTTTGATTAGATTGTCATGTTTCGTAAATATGGCGTATTGTAAAGTTAACGAGCGATAACTTGCGGATTGTACCCCAGAAGGAGTACAGATAAGAATGTCAAAAATGAATTGTACTGTTTGCTAGAGTTTCCTTAAATTTTTACAGGAGAAAATCGGAGTGGTTGTATGGACCGGAAATGAGAAAATATAAATGGAAGATGGAAGAAGATCCATCACTGTTGGACTCAGGAAATTTAGCGGTAAAAAGAGCATATTCCCGTCTCTGCCTTTTTACTTTTTCCGAGTGTCTAACATGGCATTTTAAAGAGACACAATGAGATTTTATGAGGATACATTTTTCTTCTAAATTTGCAATTGATTGATTGCGGAAAACCTATTTAGAACGTTTAGAAATGTATTGCATAAAGAGGTAAAAAAGAAAATCAAAAGCCAAAGTTTGATATTTGTTCATTCTAATTTTCAATATATTAATTATATTAATTTGAAAGAAAAATAATGTTATTAAATTAAATGTTCTCACGTGAAGACCTGAGCGCAAAAAAAAAAAAAACACTTAAGTCCATACTTGTAGATTTTGGAGTTACAGTCCTTTGGAATTTTGAAACTTTCAAAATATTGTAGGAATTTAATGGAAAGAGATATACATTTTACATTTGTCATGGTTATACCAAACATGACTTGGGATGATATGGAGAGGAAAAATTGTGATGCGGGCAATGGATTACGAGATAAATCAATATATCGATTTTGGACAAGTCATTTTACGCTCAAAATTGGAGTAATGCACACTTTTCATAGCTAAAAACATCCAAGATTTCTTAAATTCCTAAAAAGTGGACTAACAATCATTGACCCTCCTTACATGGGTAATACACATCGGAGAGTGTGATGAGGGAATTAATTACGAGATAAATCAATCAATCGTTTTTGGACTTGAGTACTTTTTTTCGATCGAATGCAGTAAGGTACTGTTTATTGCTAAAAACGTCGACGATTTTTAAAGAATTTTTTGGATAATCACATTTAATACAGAAAAAACAAGGCAATTAAACAAGGTTGACGAAGTACAGATTTACACTACTTTTGTCAAATTTGTTTGAAAGAAATTTAACAATAATTATACTCGATTCGCGCTGATATAGGGACAACCTGTACTTTTTTACGGGTGAGAATTGTTTGTGAGGGGCGAACAGTAATTAAACTTTGCAGCACTCCTAGTCCGTGCGTTCTTAATACTGTGTGTTCTACGGTTAACACGACGGTGCAGTGGTCAAGACATAGCGGGTCACTGGTGAAAGTATTGTCGTTAAATGTGAATACTACCTGTATAAGGCAACGGTGCTCTATTGAAAAATCCCTGATATGGTAACAATGGTTTTTGCTCCGTCCCCACGCATGTATACGGGGCCTCATCATTACTTTCATACGTTAACCTAAACTAATTGATAATATTCCTAATTCACGGTCAATAAGACACTCGTAGATGTTCCAATGTAAGTTCTTATAACTACCCCAAAAAAAGTAACGCAGCCATGTCCCACTAAATACCCACCATGGTTTACAACCATTAGTCTTTGCAACTAAACATAAAATTATATCAATAGTTTGTTTTCTGCCGTAACTGTTGATTACCCTTCTTGCCTTGCCCCATTGTGATCATATTGACAACACAATCCCCATTCAAGAAAATTTCCTCCCTCCCCTTTTTAAAAGTTGCAATAACAAAGGTTATGCCATATTGATTGCCATTACAGGTGAAAGACCGATGCTTTCCCGTGGAGTGTGTGTCAATAATGCATGGCCTGATGCTTGGTTGTGTATTTGTTAACCTTTTAATAATGTCTTCAGTTGCCACTTTGAAAATGGTGACACTTTTCGTAAATGGACATTGTGTTGGCGATATTGATTCCAATGGAGCAAGAGGTGTCACATTTTGCCAACAAAACAGACTATTGCTATCATTGTATGTTTTTAGGGCATACCAATGGTTGTAACTTATGGGGGTATTTAGACATGTTGCGTTAACGTTTTTGGGGGTCTTTAGTTGAAACTCGTGGGATAAAGTATTTGTAAAACTGAAAAACTTTAGAGCCTAAAACCACAAACCAACACAACATCAACTCGACCAGTTCTATTAAAACTGGACGGTAGCAGTCGGATAGTACCATACTGTAAAAATGTGTTGGAGAATTTAATTATTTTCGCATGCCAATTCCAAATATCATTTTAATTTCCATAATTACATACAATGCCATATTCTTAACTCTCGTCCAACCAAGTGTTTTCTACTAGTTCATACCTATACCGATTTTTTCGTAATTAAGGACACACAAATCATCTATGTTTGGGTATCATGTGTAGTATGGTCTTTGTCCTTTAAATAAAGTACAACCTTTAAAACATTTCAAGTTTTAAAACAAGTAATGTGTGTCCGCCACATGACTTCATACCTGAGACTTATTTACTAACCAGTTACATTTGAAAGGACTCTCCACAATCAATGATTTTTCGACCGTTTTTCGCCATTCATGCAAGCAAAATTGGTATTTATTTGGCAATGATGGGTGTAAGCATACACATGTCATTATTCTAAAAAATTAAAATATGATTGTAAGTATTGCTTACAGTAGCAACGATACGTAACAAAAGTCCCATTTTGGGGCATTTTATACAGTAAGGATAGGAAAGGAGGCGCCACCCCCCCCCCCCCCACACACACAGCACACACACGCTTCCGGACTTTGACGGTACACCCATACCCTCCTTGAAGGTTGACCTCCATTGTTTTTCCCTAAATGGACCGCAAGGACTGAAATTACAATTACATAAAAGCCTTAGAATCATATTCGTTTGCGTTTTTTTTGGGCGACAGGGCACAATCCGTTGGGCGGGGGGTTAAACACCCTCCTTGGTCGACGAGGGTTAACACTTGCAATCAAATTCTTAACACGTTTAATAACTTATAACGAATGCGATTTCCATGACCCACAAAAACACGTTTTAAAATTCCTATAAACCACCGTCTTTCTCAGTGAGTGATGTGAATGATTTATATCGACTGGTATTGAAACTGTACAAAGTTCCACTCAGAAAAGTACAGTAAACAAAATTAAATTTGTACTTGACCCCCCCTTTCCTTTCAATTCACTTCTATTGTTTTAGGCAGCCAAGCGCTTCTTTGAAGAATAGAAGGTGGTACATAACAATCCAATGTGTTTTCCTAAAATGAGACCGCAAAGGAATGAAATTCAATTAATAAAAGCCTTAATCATATTCGTTTGCGTTTTTTGTGCGCAGGGATCAATCCGTTGGGCGGGGGTTAATAACCCCCTGGTCGGCACGAGGGTTAAAAACACTTGCAATCAAAATTCTTAACACGTTTAAACATTTTTACGATAGCGATTTCCCATTTACCACAGAAAAGCTTTTAATTCCTATAAACACCATCTTTACAGTGAAGTGATGTAATGATTATACCTCGCCTGTATTGAAACTGTACAAGTTCCAATCAGAAAAGTACAGTAAACAAAATTAAATTTGTACTTGGCCCCCTTCCTTCAAAGCACTTTCGATTGTTCGTCAGCCAAGCGACTCTTGGAAGATAGAAGGTGGTACATCCAATTTGTTTTCGCCTAAAAGAATACCGCAAAGGAGAAATTAACAATTTACAAAAATCCTTAATCATATTCGTTTGCGTTTTTGTTGCGACAGGGAATCATCCGTTGGGCGGGGGTTAACCCCCTGGTCGGACTAGGGTTACACACTTGCATCAAAATTCTACCTTTTTAAACCATTTATATACATACGATTCCCTCCCATTGAGCACAGAAAAGCGTTTAATTCCTATAAACCCAACCGGTCTTTACATGAAGTGTGTGAATGATTTATAAATCGAGCTGTATTGGAAACTGTACAAAGTTCCACTCAGAAAGAACAGTAAACAAAATTAAGTTTTGTACTTGGCCCCCTTTCCTTTCAAATCACTTTTCTATTTTTAGGCCAGCCAAAGCGACTCTTGGAAGATTGAAGGTGGTCACATCCAATTTGTTTTCCTAAATGACCCAAGGATGAAATTACATTATATAAAACCTTAGATATATTCGTTTGCGTTTTTTGTGCGACAGGGAATCATCCGTTGGGCGGGGGTTTTCTTACACGTTTAAACATTTAGATACGAAGCGATTTCCCATTGACCACAGAAAATCTTTAATTCCTAATAACCACCGTTCTTTACAGTGAAGTGATTGCCTTATTTAATACATCGACTGTATTGAACTGTCAAGTTCCACTCAAAAAGTACAAGTAACACAATTAAGTTTTGTAACTTGGCCCCCTTTCCTTTCAATCACTTTCTATTGTTAGACAGCCAAGCGACTTCTTGGAAATTAATGCTTCTTCCCAGTTCCACCTAATGGACATGACCCAAAACTTTCCCCAGCTCCTATATCCCGCGAATCGGAGTATATCATAAGAGTATGTTTCCTTTAATCAAACGTATATGAACTTATTGCACCAAGACTATAACACCAAGCACCATTTAGTGGTACTTTGCTATATACATCACGTTACAATACATCACTGTTACAATCAATGGACTTAAGTACTTAATACCTTTTTGCACTCACATGGCGTCAATGCCAAACTAGACTAAAAAGATTTATTTTTTTTAAACAAAATTTATATATTTATAAACCCTAAGACACTTAAACTACTGAAACTCACCATGGCCAATTACTTTTTGCGCAACCGTTTCCATCGATGTAAGGGAGATCGTATTGGTTAGGTAGGCCTATAAAATATTGGTATCATCTCACGTATAAAATAATAATGCCAATGAATAAGCAAAGAAAACAGGAGCGCCTCGAAATATAATTTCATTTTCACCGGTATGTAAATTAATGGACGATAGATGGCGGGCTAGCCTATCTACGCTGTTTTTTCGTAGTCATATCAAGGGTGAAGACCCAAAACCGTGTGAGATTGGTTAGAAAGTATTAACACAGCTAACCGTCTTGTTCATTTAAAAGAGTTGACACATTTTCTTGAAAGTACAATAAAGCTGTCACCTCAATTTCTTTGACCAAATATAGGGACCAGCGTATAGGCATAGACCTTAGAACAATGGAGTGACAGAGATTCAACAAACGGCCAGGTTTGCAGTGGATAAATATGCTTATCACATATGGGAGTGGAAGGGAGAGTGTTATCATAGATATCCTCATTCACAAATATAAATCTCAAGCTTCTATAGTGGTGTTAGATTAATTTTAACCATATTTCATCATTTATTCGAAAAGGAAGAAAACGAACAAATATCATAAAAAGAAAAGTTTTTTGGGCAAACCTTGTACCTAACAACTGTGTTAGGTCAATGCAATTAAGTAATCTTCTTGCTTTACTTCATTTCTTTCAATTTTTCTGCTTTTTTCAGAAGAACACTATGTGTCAACTACCCGTATTATAATGAAAACTTGGTTAGTTATTTTTGAAAGAGAATGGGTATTTTGTTACGTAAACCTGAATCGTGGAGGTGATAACACTTGGAACATTTGCAACTGCGTTGCCATATAACAATGCGATCCGTATTACCGGGCCGATTGGTGAATATCTTTAGCTCTTGGTTTCTGAAGTCTACACATATATCTCATAGCACTGATATTGGCAAAAAGAAATCGGGGGGACGTTTTATTTATTTCCACGAAATGGAACTTCTTAAGTGAACTTTCGTTATGCGGTGTTAATAATATCTAAAAATTTTACCACCAGGTTTTGTCTTCACCTTAACTGGACTACGGACTGGTTGCTACAGTGGTTAATTGGTCTATGCCCCGCAGTCTACTATGTTCGTGAAAAGCGGAAGCTGCCAGCAGTCTGCCGTGTTTTGTTAACATTGTAAATATTAACAGAGTAGGACAACACCGTAGAAAAACACCAACGCTAAGTTTAAATGACCCCCCCCAAAAAAAAAAAAAACCCCTGTTTAACAACAACTTTGGGGCGCTGTCTTGTGGAAATCCCTGTGGTCACCTTAACTTCAAACACATTACTGACCATTTAATGGTTACAGTCGCCTATATACAACAAGAGGATGTAAAGGCAGATCAGTATCTTATACCTGGGGCATCCAAGAAAGGCTTTTTTTTACACCTATCAAATTTTAATTTCATCGCGTGATTAATTCTTTCTCTCCCTCTCTCTTGACATTTTCATACAAAGGAATAAGCGTTACCGATGTTGGACGTTAGTCGACAAGATTCCCAGGTATTCTCACTGTGAACAAAAGCTTAACTTTCCTGACAGAGTCATACCTTTAATTTACAAGTATATTTCTAAATTTGTTTGAGGTATATTATAATAATGTATGTCAAGTACAGACGGTTAATCCATAACATATAACAGCTCGATGAACTGATCCTTGATGGCGAGCATAGTGAACAGATTGGTCCCCCCAGGCGTATCGATAAAATGTTCGCACCGTTTTACACTTTGTTCCACAGCTTTGTACTTGTCTTACGCTTTGGCCCGGGACTGACGTCGGGTGGCGGAAATGTGTATCTTTGTCACAGACTCCGAGAAAATATTATCTAAATAGTACTGCGCGTATAGATTACCGTTATCATCCGTCATAGCGAATTGCATGCAATGAAACTAATCTCAAAGTATCTCCGAAAACGAAGGGGTTCTGTGGAAGTTTTTGCATCAGATGATCTGTTACTATGTTTTTGTTTTTAAATATGTACCCGGGGTAATTGGGTCTGAACCTTAGAACCTACGAGAAAATAAACGTGTTTTTGTCGAGGACTATGGTGCTCGCAAACCGGAAAGGAACCACGCAACGCTACGGCCCGCCTCCCTTGGTTTGCCACTTTACGATCGTTGCAATTTTTTTAGAACAGGCTATACGTATATACGTACTTACCGTACCGTCGTACCCGGGAACCTGGGCTAGATGTGACCCAGATTGGAATTTTTCCCAATTAATTCAGGAAGCGCAGCGTGACCTTGAAGATCAGAACTCATTTCATCGAAAAACGAGTCCTTCAAGGTTTCTTCGATTGTGGCTTGTTGCCCCCCTCCTTAATTAAAACGGTCACACACCCCTGAGACTTGCCTGATTATTTTTTCTAGAGTGTTTTTGCTAACCTCTTTGCATTCGTTTCAAGAATTATGCTAACCTTATTGAAAAATCTGCGCCACAAAACCCCAAAAGACAATGAAAACATATATGCATCTCTACAAACGGACGTGGCCCAGTCCAATTTGGATCAAGTCTATACGCGCGTACTGATACAAGTATATAATTCACGGCTCGGTTCAGATTTTCTTAATGAGAATGTGAAATTTGTCGAGCAGTGGGCGTAGAAAAACGTTCGATTTTTCGTATAGAATTTCACATTTTGAATCTTTTGAATATTTTTATACGAATCTACGGAATCAGTGGAACCTTTCACCAACTGGTTTTTGCCGATATGTGGAACTTGGGAGTAGGACAGCAACTGAAGACATATGATACAATTTAGTGGATGTGTGGACACGGCCGTGTAATGCATCATGCATGCGGTATAGGTTTTTCTTGTGTAATTTGAGCTTTTGGTGAACTTACGATCTCATACAAATCCACACGGGAACTTAAATAAACCCTGGCATTTGTAAGATTGTAGTTTCGTTAACTCATATACATCGATAGAGGAGACCCAGCTTTACACAGAAATCGCCATGAAAGGGGCCATGACTTCCGAGAAGAGTAAAAAATAATAAAATAATATGAAAATACAGATTATCAAATTAATTTAGCTGTAATTATACACGAGCACTCATCCGATTTTCCCAATGGTATTAATCATAACTCCCACTGGTCCAGGGAAATTAACACACTTCTCATCTCTAAGCCCATCACTTAAGCTTGGAATCTCTCCATCCTGTATAACTTTACACATAAAGCGTGATGGGCAAGACAAGCATTCCCTTGTCATCATTAATCACAGAAGGCAAAATTAAAACCACGAATCCATAAAAGGGGATCTTAGACAATCCTGTTAGCTGTTCTTTAATCTCATGCTTGTAATTTTAAGGGCAAAGTTTGTGTATTCAATGGATTTGGATTGTTTATAATTGGTAATTTGTGACCTTACATACATCAGTACATATTTTACAAAGAAAGTTATAGAAGACATTGCAGCAGAATTTGTAACAGTTTGAAAACATTAACAGGTAAGAAAATAGTTAAAACTATTACATTTCACCAACCATTTTGGTATCAATTGCAACTTTGTATGTTTAACACATTACGTCTTATGTTGATAATTTTAAGACAAACATATAGGGATGGTTTTGGCATTTTTTTAATTTTTTATCAGAATCTGGTATCAATATGTAAGTATTGGTACTCCGCGTCACTACCACTTCAAAGCGCAGCCGCCGGTTCATCGCCGGCTCATTGCGGTTGAAATGTGTTGCATTGTTTGGAACGATTATAGAAACCGGTTGTAACCGGAAATAACCAGTCAAAACACGCGAGTAACCAGTGGTTGAGTTTGAAACTTCTCCTTACAGATTTCTGGTATAAATTCATAAAAAACATAAGTAAACTATCTCTAGATTACTCGATTATTTTAAAAAGCATTTTAGAAACGATTAGAAGGTTTTAAATTTAAAACACAGTTAAAAGATTTCACCAAAATCATTTTTATTTTCTGGACTAGTTTTCTTTACTCTCCATTAAAATAACTATGTCGCCATTTGTTGACGTAAAATATTTCATTTAAAGTCGCCATTCAATTAATTCTTGAATGAAGGTATTTAAGATTCTTGAGAGAATGTATATGATATCTTACCATAAACGTGTTGCATTAAAGTTTCAGCCGGGGATTACTATTTTACCATGGTTTGTTAACACGTCGTCGCATGTACACACACAATAAATCAACATAAATCCAAAGGCCAGAGGTAACCCCAAGATTCGCTACCACCGATATTTTTCATGCTTGAGCTATAGAATGTACGTAAATGTAATAGTTAGGGCGATTTTATATGTGTGTTTTCTTTGTCATTTCATAGGTCACGTTAGTTCACGTGAGACCCACAAAATCGTTTTATGTTACCCCCACCAATTTATTTTATTTGACCCAATTCACATAGCAGGAACATGTTATAACTGGTATATGCTAATCAGCAGGTACCTGTTATAACTGACTCAATGTATACACTGCATACAGTGCTATAAAGCAGGTACCAGTGGAACGGGTTACTGTTCCTTACCGTATTGTACACGCGTATTTCCAACCCTGGTTTCTCTTTACTCTAAAATAATATTGAAATACATTTATTTTAAAAAGGCCATGGTTGAATTCGAACCTGTAACTCCACTACACTAGAGAGAGGGATGTGGAAGGAGATTGATTTTAATCCTACATAAGCTTTACGGAATAAAGCGATAATACTATTGTGATATGATAGCACTCTATGCAGTGTATACATTGAGTCAGTTATAACAGGTACCTGCTGAATAGCAATAGCATTTACCAGTTATAACAGGTTCCTGATATGTGAATTGGGTGTTTATTTTTAATTATTTATTCATTTATTTGGTATTATTTAGCCTGGGTAGATAATTCAGTGTTCAGACACTGCTTTCTAATGATGCCCAGGGATCTAGGATAAATTAGGACGGGCGTGATTCTCCTTGTACATAGGACTGACGGCTTAACGTCCCCTCCGAAGGACGGGGTATTTTCATTTTTTGTTTGCCCAAGACCAAATGAACCACAGAGAGAGCGGAATTCCAGTTTTAAACAAATCAATTCAAGAATTTAGTACCCAATTAAATCCCAGCAAGTGGCCTCGTCGGGGCTTGAACCGGGGACCTGCTGCACAAAAGGCAAATACCCTAACCAGTGGCCCACTTCCTTGCCAATTAACAACATTAACATTGTTTGTCTCCCATGACCAGCCAGGTCACCAGATCTTTCACCCATTGAACATCCTCACCATGCGCTTGGGCGATGCGCCCTTGAAAACGTGAAGGCACGAACCGACTGAATTCATCAAGCGTAGCAGACATACAAGGTATTGAGGTAAGCACTAACTTATATTATGTGGTATTTTTTTCTACGGAGAGTATATCACCGCAATTGTCTCTTTGGGTCTCAAAGGTGTACACCAATGAATGGTGAAATATTAGCCATCAACCAACCTCAATTCCCAATGTATCAAATGAATTGTTAGCATATTTGCCATAAATTGGGATGGAATCTGCGTGCAACAACCTACAATACCTCGTATAATTTACAGGTGCTTAATGTTGTTTTCAGCTCGCTGAGAAGTTCTGCTGTTGTTATTCTTATAGACGGACTCAGATTTACCGGGGCCCCCCCCTTAATGTTCTAAAAACGGGTCTTGCAAAATGCCTGTCCATATAGTAACGCAGATGTTAAAAAGCTAAGGCAAATCGATTGTCCTTCGTGTACAATTTGTCGAACATTCCCGGTAGCCAGATCTTCTTTGTACCCCGTATCAACGTCCACATTATGGTTTACTACATTAAACGAAAATCATCAAAACTTTGGAAATTGAGCAAATTTAGGTCACTCGTATCTCAAGTTCATATTTCTTAACATAAAAATTATATTCCGAAATCTCTGATGTGCCTCTTAACTCTTTGATATTGAGCGTGGTCTGCAACACAAAATGGCTGGATAATGTATGGGTGAAAACTTAGACGACACTGGAAAGTAAGAATTGCTTTGTCAAATGCAGCGAAGGCAAATTGTAGGCTCTTTGAAAGCCAACCAAAAAAGGCGCAGCATTAGCGATATTGTCTGCTGTCAGCCTTCAATCCCCAGGGCACTCGGCATAAGAAGGACCCATGACCTCGTTACATGTAGCGTTTTTTTTTTTCTGTGCAGGAAAATGTGGGATAAGGGAAAAACAATTCCAGCCATTTCCAATGCTCTCCAGATTAATACCGCAAACTTAGCTAGCGGCTATAGGTTGTCCTATAGCTACCAGTACTGTTTTTTGCGGTAAAAAAAGCTGCAAAAACCAGGGTAAGGAGATGTGATATTAAGGGAAGCCCACTTTCAGCCATTTACCAAGTTTATGACGGACTTCCACACGCTCTCCAGTTTAATACCGCAAACTTCTTAGCTAGCGGCTAGGGCGGTCCCTTTTATCTAGCATTGCTTTTTTTGCTGTACAAAGACGCAAAACTATGGTCGGACATGTGATAGGGAAACCACTGTCAGCCATTTACCATGTTATAACGACCTTCTACGCGCTCTATCTCCATTTTAATACCGAAACGCAGCTAGTGGCTAGAGATGTCCTCTTCTATCTACCATTGGTGTTTTGAGGTACAAAAATCTTCAACACTGTCCTTCGGCTGTATGTGTGTGTCCGTCTACCTAGTTCAGCCCGCCGCCCCTATTCTTTCGCCGTCATGACTGCTAGTGTACCACCTATCATGCTTTTCACTGCATTTGTCTTTACTTTGTCATTTATTTATTTGGTTCAAAATATTGCCAAGTCGAAATGTTGAATTTAATCACTATTTACTTAATTGATAGTCTAGATGCCGAGGTGTCTGCGTCATATTCCTGCAATCAATATGTCCTCTGGAAAGTCAAATCAAAAGGAAACTGGCGGCTGATTATGTAATAAATGAAACTATGAAATGAAATTTTCTGTGGTTAGGGATTTGTTTAAAATGGGGTTTTATTTACTACTAGTCCTATTAGATTACCATCTCTATAAAATGGATACAGTATGCACATTAGAACATTTTTAAAGAACATACTGACATATTGAGTACTAAATTAACATATTGAATTGAATATCTTTTATTTTGGTTTATATTTTGGATTTTCAAAAAATAATTAAAACCGTAAGAATTATATTTAAAAAAAATAAAGGTTACTTTATTGTTTATCATGTGCTTAATATTTCAGTCTAAATGTGTGACTCCTCTTAAAAGCCCTCTACGTAACCTGAGACTGTTCTAAACAAAATACCCAAAACTTTCTATCCATAATTGGTATGGCGATATAGCTAACAAGTCGGTTATACAGTTTACTTATTCCCTGTTTATTGATAGCCACCGTAAAAAATAAAAAGGTTCATTACTACATGTAAACCACAGCACAGCCAATATATACGAGTTCCTGGAGCATATTGTATTCATTGACTAACGCACAGAATGGTGGAATAAGATACATCCGTTGCGCTAATGTTAGAATTGTAGAATTGTTGAAGTTCATAGAAGGAGCAGTAGAAAATAGTACTTTGTAGTAGTATTAATAACAGTAGAAGAAGTAGAGGTAGTAGTTGTATTATATTGCTATCCTGTACGTCAGGGCGAAATTGGCTTTTGTTAAATACAATATAAGTAAAGAAATACAATAAGTATTATAAAATAAGTAAGTAGTAAATACAATAAGTAAAGAATTAAAGAGAATTGAAGAGAATAGAAGAGAACCAGAACCAGAATTGAAGAGAACTCCCACACTTTATATGTTTTAAAAATATTTTTACACAAGTCATATTGGTAATTGTCGAATACACTATTGTAGTGTTTAAAGTTTTCTATCTATGGTAAAAAAATGGATTTTGTAATTCCTGTCCGACCATTATGAAATAGCGCGATCTCAAGAAAAACGGCTCTTGACTTAATTGCGTGAACCGGAAGCTAATGGATAGGCGTAAGCTTACTTGGTGCTATTTCGTATTGGAAGAGATTTAGAATTGGTGATCCCCGATTCTATTTATTCTAATTACATTTTTTTAAATAGAAAAAATTGAGCTTTACCATTTGCAATTGTAATCTCAAAATTTGAACATTTGGGGGCTCTTGAAATAACAGTTTGTTGCTGTTCTAATTGTCCTCGTTGTCCCGCTTTCTTCCTGTATTTTCCACCTTTTTTATTTTTTGTATGTTAATAAGAAAATTTTGCTTCGATTGTTACATTTCTTTTCATTGATGTAATGGATATGGTATCAGCGCTCTCCGTTCAGCCTGTGCATACATGCTATTCTAACGCATACAACTCGCATTGATTCTCTCTATTGACACATCGTTACACCGTTAGATATCTTGTGTCAATGTTTCCATACAACCTATATACTTTCTGCATTGGATTTTCTAAGATCAAGTGGGTTCAAATGCTTATTGCTTTAAATATTAAGCGTTTCATTGGGAGCAGGGGATATTAATTGTAAACGAAGAAGTACATCTCAAATACAACAAAGGTTGTCCATTACTTTATTTTGTTCTAGCAAGGCAAGGTCGTTGTTAAGGCAGTTCCAACAAAATATTGACATCTTTAGTGAAGAAAATTAATATTTTATTAACGCTTGTAGCAGTCTTACTCTTGACAAAACACACAGTCAACATCCCCATATAGAGTTTAAATACTGAACAGAGATTCAGTTCGTATTGTCGTAATATGCGGTTATTTGAAGCATAAAGCCTGAGAGCTTACCAAAACACCCTCAGAGCTGTCAAAATGTCATCCTTCAAAACTTTACATGTAACATCTAGAGCAAAGTCTTATGCAGCAAAAATGAAATATAATAGAAGAAAAAATCATAATGACAAAAGAGAGTAAATATATCTTGTAACCATACCTTATGTAACACAACTCATGTTACATCCAAAGCTACAAAACATAACATAAATGCCCAATTCGTAAATGACAGACAAAACTATTTCGTCAGTTTCAACAGCATACTCCCTTTTCTATATAATATGATATCGTTCAAGGACTATGCTTGTGTCACCTAGTATTTCATTACTGTTTGGCATTTCAAAAGCGCGATATTCGTCTCACCAGATAGCAATGGCAACCATACAAAAACCAAGGCACAGTGCAGCTCTCAAGGCACAATCTCCCATCTGTTGGAGCTCCTGGAATATGTGGAGATCCATTTTGAAACTTACTGTAGACATATATCGTGGCGGTCTTAAGCTACCTTTTGGTGTAACGTCACGTATGGTAAGGTACCTTCTTTTGTAATGTTCCTCGGTAACGTCTTCACACAATGACCCTCACTTATAATGACGCTAGTAGTAGAACAGCAGGCAAGTCCAAAACTTACTATTTGGTTATCAGTTATACTTGTTTGTCTACTGTTTCAAACATTGAAAAGTTCTTGGTAGGTATCCTACAACCGTCGCCGTCATCATAGGTCATGTCAGAGACCTTCCCAACGACTATGTTGTGCAAACTAATGGATTGTATTAAGAGTGATCTCCTTCAGGCGATTGCTTCATATTATATAGTTAATTTCTTCGTCTGTTACGCAGGGGCGGATCCAGGATTTGAAAACGTCAACATTACCAGGGGCTGAAAGGCTGTAACTTGTCCAAAATGGGCTGATTTTTTGCAAGATTGTGGTCAACTACCGGGAGGCGCGAGCCCCTCCGCCCCTCCCTTGATCCGCGCGCCTGGTTACGTGGATCCGTCCTGGCAGCCCTGGATATGATCTACTCAAGGTTGCCCCCGTTCCTGCAATTATGGTTTTCATAGTGACTACCTTTTCCCAGGTGGAATATTGAACAAATCCATTAGTGTTTTCTATTCCGTCCAGATGTGAGCAGGTCGGCTGTTTTTGCCATGGCTAGTCGTCCTCTTGATATTCGTAGAATGCCGCCCCTTTAGTATTTACCTACCCAAGAAAGTTGACAGTATCTACTAATCCAATTTCTTCTCCACCAAGCACCCATACTTCTTATCTACATACTATGATTCTTAGTGTTCTTGACATTTAGGTAATGTCCAAACTGTTCATTACCTGCGCTCAATGAGGTGAAGTGGGTCCTCAGTGTTCTTTCTATCAATGTTGTATCGTCATATACCCCAGCATCTGTTTATACCCCCCCCCATGAAATATGACCGTCAAGTCCATAGAAACCCTTCCTCATAATATATTAACATAAATGTTTAACAAGTAAGGTGGCGTATAAACATTACCACTCCTTGCCCATATTGGAAAACTACAAAAAATGCGAGTGTATGACTATTTGAAACGACAAAATAGCGTACAGGTTTTTCCGAATTCGCCACCTTTAACATTTTTTTTTAAATGGTTAAATTATAGTCGTTTCTACAATTTTCTGTGTAACATATGAGATAATGTAAGTGTATCTATATTACCTCATATCCTCTCTCTGAAGATGGCATGAAAAAGCGTATATTGCCGAATTTGAAGGGTTTGCTTTTAATAACAGAAAAAAATCCAAAATGAAAAAGAACAATGGTTCAATATCGATATGCAGTTAAAAATGCTAATTGGATTACCTCCAACAACGTACGTAGACTTAGTTATATTTCACGCTAGCTAGTGAGAATTTGTGCCAAAGCGAACTTTTTGAAGCAAATACACGTTCGCCATCATTTCATTGAAATCATTTTGTTAAGACTTACCAGGACCAGCTATCTGTAGCGAAACAAAATCATAAATGAATCACCAACCTTCAACAGGGATGATCTTAACCCTACCATTCCACATTTCCGGGCCAACATTGATAATTTAATCCATTATCTACCATCCAGGACCCCGGCAGCACCTCATGCTAGTACAGACATCCTAAAAAACCAAAAATGATCCCTTCATGACGGGGCAGTCAACACGGAACCCCAGCAACATCCGTGACCATTCTAAACATAATGAAAATTTTCTCACATCCGTCCTATTTAACTGCCCGTTTCTGTCCGTAAAAAGACGGTCTCTATTTAGGATTGACATTGATTGATAATGATGTGGACATTTTGTGAAATGAAACCTGGTTGGCTGAAAGCGATCCTGTGGTCATTGCTGAATGCTGCCCGAGGGATATTCCTTCCTGCACTTTCGCAGGAAGTCTAATGACCATGGTGGTGTTGGATAATCCACAAAACTTGCCTAACATTCAAAATACCCCACAGGCAGTAACACACCTTCTTTTGAGCATTCTTGTGTGGTAAATAAACAAAACTAGTGTCGGACTCATCGCTGTGTATTGTCCACCACCTTCCAGAAAAATGGTCTCCAAAATAAGTCCAATTCGTAATGGTTTGATACTTTCCTTAATGAAATTGCTCTGGTTCCTCTACAACATTTGTTCCGCTAAAATGATTCAACGTGCAGTTGAAAAAAAAACCCTCCCCGCTAAATCGGAGTCTACTCATTTGTTGGTATTCTGCTGCTAATGGTTTCATGATCATTCTATGGCCCTACCCATAAAGATGGTCAACACTCTTGACCTGATCATATCTCTTCCTTGAAGATGGATTAGTTGCTGGGTGTGACTCTTTCCTGGGCTAGGCTCTGATCCTCGTTTGATTAATTGTACATTAGCAGCCAGAAATCACGCTCATGAGAACTATGTGCACCATCAGAAATATAAAGAATTATTGACAAGGACTCTTTTCTCACATGACTTTCATCCATGATGTGGCATTCTTGACTTTCGTGAGGGCTCAGTTTATGAGGTGCTTGTCATTTGAAGGAGTCTTTAATTAGTGTACTTCGATTCCATGCACCTCCTCAACAGCGTTCTCGCAGTATTAGACCACGATCCCTTGGTTTAATAAAGATATTGATGATGCCAGACGTGAACGTAGAGTTAAGAGAGAAAATGGGTAAAACTAGAAATAGTAGTCGATCGGATGCATACACTGTAATCAGGCAGTGACTGTAACTCATTCACATGCGAAGGAGGTTTAATTACAGAGAACAATTATAAACATGCTAACAACAAAACCATGTCTGCTACTCTGAATAAGCTTCTGAACCCCAAACTAAACACTTCCTAACCGTAATTCAGCTACTGAACTACTAGCTCATTGCCAATGTTTTTCAGCGACAGGTATACAAAATAATACGGGACCTTGATATTTCCAGGTTCAACTCGCATAATTATCCAAACGGGACAATACTTGATGAGACCGTTCAATACATGTTTTAATCCATTCAATCGGTTGAGAGGTAACCAAGGTATTATGTTACAACTCCCTCAAAATCGTTTCCTTAGACACCATTCCATTGGTGTTCCTTAGGAGAATGTTGCAACTCGGGCTGAGCCATTAACACTGACATTAACAAGTCGATCCCGCACTGGTGTTTTCCCCAGCTAAGCTCCGGGAGGCTGCCGTGACACCCATTCTCAAAAGCCTTCCCTAGACCAAAAGGTGCTCAAAAACTATCGCCCTGTGTCAAATATTAGCTGTGTACATTCATGGAGAAAATAGTGAGTGCCCAGAAGAAGGATCATCCTCCAAATGACTTAAATAGAAGTTTCATTCAGCTTACAAAGAACGTCACAGCACTGAAACGGCCCTTCTGCGTGTCAGACGATATCCTCATGCCAATTCACAACATAAGGCAGGTCATTGTGCTGCTAGATCTTTCTGCAGTTTTTGATACTGTTGACATTCCATTCTTTTTGGACGTTTCGTGATACTTTCAAAATTCAAGGTAATGGCCTTACAGTGGATTCGGTCTTTACTGCAAACCGCTTTTTTCGTGTGCGCATTGGGATGCAATTTCCAACAAGCATCATCTCCCTTTCGTCTTCCCAGGGTTCTGTGGTCGGGGGGCCTCTCTTTTTCATAATGTAACATACTGTATCGCATCAATCATCCGGAGGCACAATAATGCTTACCACATGTATGCTGATTATGTGCAACTCTATTTGACATTTGATCCTAAGATTGAGTTTGATGCCCAACATGCTGTCAAAAGACTCTCTCTTTAGGTATTGATGAATCAGTTGAGTGTATGCGCTGTAAAAACACCTCAAATTGAAATGGATGAAAAAGACAGAATTCTTCATCGCATGTTTTCTCCTATTCACCCTATTACACAAGTCGCCTCAAGATATTACCATCATGGTCGGGACAGTGGATGTCCCCCAGTCCTCGGCAATTAGAAACTTTTGGTTGTCGTGGTTTGATCAGAGAATGTCTATGACTGAACATGTAAAGGTCATCATTAAGTCTGTTAACTTCCACCTTCGCATATTTACCGGATCCCCACCGCTTTAATCGACATTGAGAGTTGTCATCATCTGGTCCGTTCACTGATTTTATCTCGCATTGACTATGCCAATTCACTTGTGTATGGAATGTCGGCCAGAAATCGGAGTAAACTTCAGATTTTGCAGAATAGAGCAGCCAGGCTGGTGTTCAGATCCGATAGAAGGACACCAGCCCCACCACTCCTTCAAGAGCCCATTAGCTACCAATTCGTGACGTGTTTGGTCTTTAAGCTTATGCTGCTTACTTACAACGGCATTTGCGGACAATTGCCATCTACTTGTCCGAAACCTCTCTTTGTATATTCCTGGCAGGCCAGGATTGCGATCTCCAGATGACAAGACGCTCCTCACTGCTTCCTCCCGCACAAAGTCATGAGTGACAGGGATTTCAGCAATGCGGCCCCTAGCCTATGAACTCTTGCCTATCCTGTTTCGCCACTCCAGGCCAAGTCCATTGTTACTTTTAGGAACGCTCTAAAATTTCATCTATTTCCTAAGAGTTGATCGTGTGCTTCAATTAGTTTTTTGTTATTGCCTCACATGATTTATTTAATGTGCAAGCTGTTTTCTTTTTTAATTTATAGTTTGATGTTAGTACTTATCTCACTGTTTCCTTCTTTTACATACCTATTGTATTACTATGGTTTTGGCTAAATAGTAAATTAACTCTCTATTTTGTAAAGCGCTTTGGACCTTGTTTTGAGAAGGCTATATCAAATGCCTTTTGTATTGTATGTTTGTATTGTAGTCAACAATTAAAAATAAAAGAAGGAAATGAAAGCTTGGCTTCAAAACAACACGTGTCATTTTTTTCAAGGGCCAAAAATGGTAAGTGTCATAAAAAATAACAAACGCATTTCACCAAATTGACGAATTGGCAAAACACACACATGAAATCATTCTCCTTCCAATCTTTCTGACCTCACCTAATAGATAGAACTAATATGGTCTCGAGGCCTAAACCAAAAAATGACTGAAATGATAATGCACCAAAAACTGTTTCGATGACGCCATGAAATCGTAACGCCGCCGACTGAAAAATACAATCGAACATGAAGTTGAAATTAAGAATCGTAACTGGAATCGGGACCATGGAATCGGGGTCCGTTCGCGAACCTCATGGCGTAACCCTACTATAATACTAACTCATGCGTATGGTCCTACATAATAGACCTTTTCATACCATTTACACAGGCTTTGGAGACGTTGATCCTTCGAGGCATGACATAGAGCACTTAGATTTACGACTGAGTTTCGCGACGAACCCCTGATGACGATGGTATCCGGTAAGCAGCGTTGATCATACCTGAACTAGCATACTATCGTACTTACTGAGTGTTTGCCGATCACCCCGGTGTTAGCCATCAAAGGCTGTAAAGAAATTCTCCCACAAGTATTAAAGCAATAATGGATTATTTCTGGAGAATTTATTCTTAAAGACGGTTGGGCGTTTGTATTCTGGACTAATATACTAAAGAGGATATGAGTTCCTATTCAGTCTGTGTCGATTATGTGCCTCGCTGGTGGTATCAGACGTTGTCTCAAACTAATTTTTATAATGATATAACATTGTGAATATATGGGTGTGCCCTGTTAATTTTGCTTACTATATGCCTTGTGCTGTTTTACCCATTCTATTTTCTGTGAGGTAATCGGAAATTTCCTAGAAATCGAAGTCCACATTTTTGTTAAAGGTTGCGTTCGGAACCTGTACCCCTACTTTTGTCCTCAACTAATCCTACAAAATTGATAATAAATTAATAAACTTGATTATTTTTCTTTGATATCATTTCCAGTGCATTTTGGTATTAAGTTTTGAAATTGAATTCGATTTTCCTAAAAATTGTATTTTTCTTTTTTGTACAATCAGCCGCGAGGGACACCTGAACGGTGTATTTTTGGTGTGCTTTCTATCCCTCTATATATTCATCCTGGTTATAATGTTTTTCCCAACTTTGATTTTAAGTAAAAAAGGACAAGAGCCATTGCTCAAATTATTGAAGAAAAATCACTTTTATCCCCGTTATTAAACCTTATTCCAATAAATTATGATTATCTCAGCTTAATCCACATATGAGAGAGTTTAAGTTCCATTAAAAAGAATCATAACACATCTAAATTTCAACATCAAAAAAAATGAGGCGTTTTGTCATATAAAATGGGCATTATTTGTTTTTAAAGTGACAGAGGAGATTTTGAGGATACAAATTCTCTCAAATTAACTTGATCGGTCGTCACCTACCGATAACGTTTTCAAGGTTTAATTGAACAAAACTACAAAAATAACTAAATCTTGTTTTGACTTGCCTGCTGTCACAATCGTCCCACATAAAAACCAGCTTTGAATTTCTGTCTTGCACGACAGAAATGCTAAATCATCATCTCACTACATAAAGACGGTGTATTGGGTTTATTCACTTCATGTGTTATCTATCCATTGTAAGCATTCAAAATGCAAAAAACCGGGTTCGATCAAATGGGGGGCGTTTCTTTCTGAAATTTCCTCATGTCTCTTTACATAATCAAGTATAAAGGTTTTCGTATTTCATCGATTGAGTGTTCTTCTTGCGAAAGCAAACTTTCATCCCAACAAGCCCTTCTCCTGCACGTCCAAGTCTTATAAACGTTATACCTCTAGAGAGATGTTGTTAACTTTCACGTGGGCATAGGATATTTCTATTTTATCGAGTCATTTTCAATCAACGTATAATAATATGTGATGGCAAATTAGTCCTTAGAATGATGTGAACTTTTTTTTTTTTTTTTTCATTTTGCGTTATCATATAGTAATTACATTTAGATTCAAAAGCGAAACCATATGTGACAAGCATGATTAAATTATTCAATCAATTGAGATCTGTTATTAGGTGATTAATCGGTGTGAGTTAGAGCAGATGGGGGCCAACATCTCACGTGTGGCACAAATTCGGGTTCGGTGGAACTCGCCTCCTGGTGGCGCTCTATACCTCCAATCGTCTATGACGAAACAGTTCACTCGTCGGTCTTAGTTCTTTGACGAGGAATCCAACTACATATAGTGGTCCCATTGTGGTCATTATTTCACATGTGTGCTTCTGTTTAGTGATACCAATCGAAGAGTGATTAGAATAAGAAGACTTAAGTCCACAACTTAGTTCTAGGAAAGTACTCCATCTTTTCAACAATCAGTATTGAATGAACATGACTAATGCCTTTTTCATTTGAAAGGTTGTGAAATATAAGTTTTGTACATGTTTATTATACCAAAGTGAGTTGAAAATGGAAAGTATATTGACCTATGCTCAAATTTTATAAAATTGCACCATTCTACCTTAGAACTATTCTTTAAAACTAGGTATTCTATTCTTACAATCTTCAATTGACGATTTGATTGATTTGTTTTCACCATAAGAGTGGTTTCCAATGATAAACAATTACAAAAAATATCTTATTTGACAAAAAATATTTTCCTGGCACAAATGACCTTTCTGTTGCAGCTGTAACTGTTTTTCTTCTCCATAGCCCCGATGTCTCCCTTTATAAGTTGTAACATTGTCAACATATTTAGTTAGCGTTACGGGTGTAGTGGGCACATTCTTCTTGCACGTTTACTTTAAAAACCAATGCTGTTGTCAATGTAACCAATC
Source organism: Ophioderma brevispina (assembly GCA_023653785.1). Taxonomy (NCBI): domain Eukaryota; kingdom Metazoa; phylum Echinodermata; class Ophiuroidea; order Amphilepidida; family Ophiodermatidae; genus Ophioderma; species Ophioderma brevispina. The sequence goes on from JAMKCH010063152.1 coordinate 82,113, forward strand.
TGTATTCTATTAATAATTGAGTCACAAACCTTAACAAAAAATAATGTTTCTACTCTTTTGCAAGAATAGGTATTTTGGCCTGGGGGGGGGGGGGGGGGGCAAATACGTTTGGTCATGTGTGGGACCTTCTGATGGTCAAACACGTGACCGAAATTTATTTACCCCCATGACAACATAACCACTTCAAGTTAAAGTTAAAAAAACATTATTTTGGGTTAGGTTTAGACTCAAGGTTATTATCATATAAAAAGCAAGAGCATGGGTTAAAGTAAAAATTTACCTGTTTTAGGTCACAAGTGACCGAAGAATGACCCTAATAAGGTTTAAATCATAGTCTTCATGGGCGCTTTACTTAAGTAAACAAACAAACTTTCTGACATCCATCCACTAAGGCAATTTCAGAGGTAAGGTTTAAAGTCGTGGAGAAGCTTAGTATCCTTCGAACTCCATTGGTCAAGAGATGAAATATGAGATTAGTGCTCTCTAAGGTTCGTGCGCTGGTTGAATCTATCTCGCAACCCACGACCACAGCTGCATTTTAATCATTATACAAATCTTGAGCCAATTACGCACGAGTGCCTCTGTTTTGTCGCTGCTTTAGTAGATTGCAGTTGTAATGTGTCAATTAATTCGCGATACCTCTAATTGGCATAATAGCATTGTGGATTTTCTAAGCTCTAGATTCCAGAGAACAAACCATGTGAGATGATTAATTGTTTAAAAAATAACCCGAGCGAAATGTAGATCACCCTTCCCCATCAACACAAACCAGACAACAGGAAGTCTATGATCTTAGTTGGACTTATGAAGTCAACAAAGCCATGCTAAGGCCAACAAGTTTGGATTTTATCCGGCTCAATTCCACTCATGTAACGTGCAAGTCAAAAAACCATTATTAGGCCAACAGGTTTTGGATTTTACCCGGCTCAATTTACACTCATGTAACGGTGATTTGAGAGTCTATGCATCTCTAACCCCACATTTCGCAAGTTGGGACTGTACTTGACAGTGTGGGACCCATGTGGCAAACCGGGCGTAAGGACTATAGAACACCACCATGTGAACATTATGATGCTTAATCAGGCTGCGATGCCTGCAAGTGAAGGAACATTGCAGGGCTTCAGCAGATTCGTCAGTGTCAGGTGTATTAGGATTCCTCATCACGCTTATTCATCTCAACCATTACATTTCTATACCAACCAACGACAGAAGCAAAATCCTATCGATTTTTTTCCGAAACTTTATACATGCACTGAACTCGCTCCAGAACACATCGTGGATGTAAACTGTACTGTCATTAAAGAGACACTGGCAATTTGAAAAATAGTGGGCCCTAAAGATTTTCAAAATGATATTTTTGAATCGTTTGTAAGCTTTTATATAATTAGTCCTCACCTGAAATGATTAAGATGATATCAGCGTTCTTAATAGCATCATGAAAAAATGACCTCGGCGACATTTATTCAGCAGACGGCGGAAATGACGTGTCACCACGTTTCACACAAGAAAACAAAAACCGGAGTTGTTCCCCAAGGCCTGCACTCGGTTGATGGGTCCTGTACGTTGTTGTTATGATATTTCATGAATTAGACACATTTGAATAAAGTTACGGCAAACTTGAAGTCTTAAACCGCTTATAATGTCCCTGTCTGTTTTTGGGATGTTATGTTTATTATGTAAAATTTCTATTTTCAGGGCCTGGACTATTCATTTGCGAGCAATGAAGAATTGTTCTATTTCTGAAAAATGTGCCAGTGTCGCTTTCAAGCAGAAGCAAGTGACAATTTCCAGCTCAGCCACTCCAGTATAAGCAACAAACGGGATGCACCGGGGGGGGGGGGGGGGGGGGCCGTTGTATTCAAAGGTGGATAGATATGGGGCGGTGAACATGGACTTCCGAAATGAACCCTATCATCAATAAACAAGTCTTTTGTCAGTGTTTCTACCGTAAACAAGTGACGCAATGCATTGTGCGATCATATACCCTAATGATTGGCTTTAGCTTCATGTTGCTTTTCTCCAAAATACAATATTTTTTATTATTTTGATCTCAGTACATACAATTCAGGGTAGAAAAAAAAAAACATTACATTGTTTCCTATTTTGGCTGTTTGATTACCCTATCAATGTACGCGCGTACATCGCCTGTTGGAAAAAAGCGACCCTTTTTACGCGTTTTCTTGTTCACGCATCATATCCCCCTTTGAATACAAGTGCCCCCCCAGGGCAGGATGCACATGCGCACACCCAACCTTCAAGCATTGAGAAAATTTTCAAGAGCCAGATCATTCATTTCGCCTTCACACACGATGAACTCGTTGTATTGGATATATTATTTATATTTATATTATGTTTGTATGTATGTATGTGTGTACGTATGTATGTATGTATGTGTGTATGTATGTATATATGTATGTGTGTATGTATGTATGTATGTATGTATGTATGTATGTATGTATGTATGTATGTATGTATGTATGTATGTATGTATGTAAGTATGTATGTATGTATGTATGTGTGTATGTATGTATGTATGTATGTATTTCGTTATTCATTTATTCATTATTCATTTATCCATCTATTCATTTATTCATTTACTTATTTATGCAATGAAGATTTAGATGCGTTAAAATAGGTTGATCTCAGTTTCTCTTTACAAACTTTTAAAGGTTTTGTCATTTCAAGTATCCTTTCAAATAACAGACTTTATACAAATGTGTTCAATTTCAGAAAGGCAAATCCTTCATAATTATTTTACCAATACAAGGCGCAGGAAGGTATACGGTATAAGTTTTCAATAATGGACAATCATATGCTGTAGATTATATATTTAAATTTTTTAAAAAAGTAGCAAAAGTATTCCAAAAGAAAATATTTTTCATGCCAGTTCGTTTGCAAACCTTGGCATTTTCCTATAATACTGGCCACAAGAAGTATGGCCACGTAAGGCCTGTACGCTTCACAGACCCAGAAAGTTTCATGTTTCCGTGAAAGATAATATTGATATGTGCAAATAGAAAGTCACACCGCCTGTAACGTGCTTGTACGAAATGGACTAATACAATATTATAATATTATAAGTGATCCTATTAAGATCATGTATAAGGTTGTTGGCATTTACAAAACGGCTTTCTATGGAGGCATGCTTTACAATACCATACATGTATAATATTTCCCAAAATAACCAATATTTTAAGCCTGTTTTCAACATAGTGTGGTTGGGTCCATATTCCAAACAATTTTCCAAATTTCGACATTTTTAATTTGATAACACACCCACTTAGAAGTTAAAATACTCAAGGGAATTTTCTAATCTCGCAAATGTTATTACAGAAATTTTACCTAATATACATTATATCGGTTTGGAATGTTTTCATGTTCTAAATTATAACTCAAAACAAAAGAAACCATTTCCCATCTGTCAAATGTGCCATTAACTTTAAACATGTTTGCTTTTTAAATCGAAAGCTAATATCGTTAGCTAACGTACTTTGGTGTCCAGGGAACAGTTAATGCGTTTAATGTCTTGCTGAGCACGCTTAGCGTAGAATGTAATTTACCTGGTTTAACTTGCTATCACAATTTCACAGATGGAGATTTTATAATTTGTGCATGCAAGCATGTAAAGAAAAAGTACCTCCTGGTTTATTTATTTTGTAATATGAGAAAGAATGTATACTATTTTAAAAATTGGTAAAATAAATACTTCTTACATTTTTACATTTTTAAGCGAAAGAGTAGTTTACATTATTTTTCATTTTGTGGCTCAGCAGATGCAGCCTACCGAGCTCTTGTTGTGTCCTTGCGTTGAACTATCTGTAGTGTATTTATCTGTCAGGTGTGGTCAGACCCCATCGCTCGACATCAAGCGACTTTAGCCTTTTGAACAAGCTTCACGCTTAACGTACTGTTTATTCTCTCAGCCCGTAAAGCATGTTTGAAAGGCTACCGTCATCCGACGTCGAGCGAGGAAGTATTAACGCACCATTAGTATAAACAATTTCCAAACGCTCCATTTTGCACCTGCATTCGTTGATTTTTCATGGTACCTGTAAACCAAGCCTCTTTGGTATGGTATATAATAAGGGGGTGTTAATGAAATTGCTAACAAATGCAATTCAGGATCACTTGCGATAAATATGTAAAATGGTCAACGAACTTTCTCCTGCACTGATACAACAGGTGTTAAAAGAAATAAGAGTTCGACCGGAGCCATAGCCTGGGCTTTATAGACGACAACGGAATAAAGCGTGAAAACTAATGTTGCATGAAGAGTTAATTGAATCGAGTGCCCTATTCTTTACCGTTGTAGGTGGTTTCGGAACAGTCCTTAAAGATTGTTCAGCAGCTCAAGCCGATAGGTCCCCTGACTACGCAGAATTCTGCAGCCTAGGTAAAAGCAGTGTCTGAAGCCAAGCTTAGGTTAGCGATTAACTTATATTCTATTCTGAGCTTCAAAGTGGTAGCAAATTTCAGTTCATAGAGCCTGTTATACCACTTATCAGGCTGCAGTTCAAAGTTGGCTGGTAAACCTCATCATGCACGCAGTCTTTTATACTAACCAAGTACTTCATTCTATAAAGGTAGGTTATATCCTTGGATGAAAGAAATCAAGGTCATACGAAATAAAACCTATAAACACCATTGAACTCTAAGCATGTTTATTTTGATTATTTCATGTATAAATTACTTCAAGGAGTAACCAAAATAGTAGCCACTTACAGCTGCAACACGGATAAACATAACTAACAAATTACATCACAGTCTAACATTGCAAGATATGAAAGTACACTAATGACATCATACTGCAAAATTGCCTATTTCGCAGCTTTGTTTTGTACCATACCTGGAAAATTCGCCAGTATTTATAGCACAGCTTATGTCTAGAGGATATCTAAGCATGTAAACACATCAGTATTTTCATAATATAGCAATAAGGGGAATTCCATTTTTCTCTTACATTTTGAAAACAAGGTTTTGGTATTTCCCCTTCAAGGATCTTCTCAAGAGTTACATAGAGAAATAATAATTGAGGGTACTATAACATATGGAACAGTTCCAGTTGGGTGTTAAACCTTAATAGGTCGTTGAAGGTCATCTAGGGTCATTGGTGATAAACCTGAAATGTGCTCCTTTTTGCTGTGCATTCTATTCATGTACATTATGATTATTTGAATATGATTTCAACAGTAGTATGCATATATCATCATCATCGTCGTCGTCGTCGTCATCGTCAACGTCATCGTCATCGTCGTCGTCATCACCATCAGCTACACCATTCCATCATTTTAATCTTTCAACTGAAAGATTTTTTCACATGTTTGTGTTTTATTTAATTTCTGTTTTGTTTCTTAAGTTTCACCTTAAAATTTAGTTATTTAAAGACTAGGTGCCCATTTAAATTGCAACAGGTTTAAACCATTTGCTTGCCTCACCTCCTTAGGTATGACAGTTGATTGAATCGCTGGCTCTTCAATGAAATCTGATCTCATTTGCATGTAATCGGTCTTGATGAATCGCAGAATAAAACACTTCAAGATATAACGCCCACGAACAAGAAAATGAAAGTTAATCTGTCAAAAAGAAGATTGGTGTTTTTCACTTGCCCTCTTGTACCCCATGGACTTGTTAAGTAACAGTTTTATCCTGGCGTTTTATCGATTCCCTCACGGCAAAGAGATCATTCGACCGCAGATGTCACTTTTCGAATTGGCTTTCGTAACATTCGGGGTTATCTATAAATAACGCAACCAGAAAATGGTTGCCTTACCCCTAGGGATGTACACTTTATGGCCTGTGCTATATAGTAGTCTGAATATTTATGATAAAGCCGTTCGTGTTGCAATTTACGATTAGGTAAATGCAATAAATGCTACCGATTAAAATATAAATGTATGGTTCAAATATAGCTTTACTTCAGTCTATTAATATTTGGTTTAAAGGTCTATTGGAATCATAATCATTTGATGTACAGCATCAAAAAATTACAGCTTAAAGTAATTTCTTGGTTATGAGTATTGTGTTCTCTACTTGATATGAGAGCCTGGCACTTGCACATACAGCCCATCAAGTACCGTGGGAAACAAACATGCGGTTTTTATGGTAGACTCAATGATGCATGTTGCAAAGACCTATTCAATACTGTGCTAATATTGATGGTTAACCACTAAAACGGCGGTTTTTTGTTTATATCTTGGGAATGAAATGGATTCGAGGGCTCAAACTTCAGGACGACAATGAGAAAAATACGGCCTTTCATCTGATATCAAAATTGATACTACTTCCGGGTAAATAAGGGGGTCCCAAAGATGATCGGAACACGTACCTTTAAACCCTTAAACATTCTTTTAAAACAATAAAGCAGCTGTTACGCTCGCTGCAATAGAGCAACCGTGCGATTGCTAATAATTATGGTAAATATAAAAAGTCTCGTTTTTACGAGAGATATTGAGGCACCCAAATATTGTGTCATAATAGTAATTCCATATAGATTAGACACTCAATAGATTTCTTACCTTGTATTTTGCTACAGAAATGTCTTAAAAGAGAGAAAAAGGTGATTTTGATTTGCTTATATTTCAGTATAAAACATAGGCTGAATTTCGTATTTGCTCCTATACGAAATCAGAAATTTCACAATTTTTGTACCAAAGAAACATTTCTCAACATATTCCTTTCAGATGGGGATATTTTTGATGGAAAGCTTTACATCAGGACAAAAATCAGAATTTTCACATTTTTAGGGACATCTGTTATTTGAAATCTCTCGTTGCACCTTTTGGTGATTATGTTGAAGTTTAGTAATGTTGATGTTTCATTGTGACCACGGTTCACTAAGTAGAATATGAAATAAGTTCCAGTATCTCGACGGTTTCCTCTGTCGAAGGTTCGCTATGTGGAAGGTTCACAGCATCGAGTTTTAAATAAGGTATGCTATGTTGAAGGTTGCTACATTGGTTATCAATAAGGTTTGCTATGTCCAATAGCAAGTTCATATTTGAATGCCGACCTAACCCTTACACTAACACTAATCTCACACCCTAACCTAAGTGTTGGTACATTTTGTGACCCGACTCAGAATTCAGCAGCCTTGACGGAATGAAGTGCACGTTATACTGTACTTTATTCCGCCATGGTTGCTGAATTCTGAGCCAGGTCAGGCAAAGTGGGGTCACAAAATGTACCGATCCCTAACCTAGAGCCTAGCCTTTAATCCAGAGGGTGTATTGAGTCAATCCCACAATGCACCAGTTTAGAGAAATTTCACCTCATGGTCATGTGATCCCACCGAAAAAATGACATGTGTTTAGTACAGTACAGTATAGTGTTATGACGTCTCGTAGACGTCAAAAGGTCAGAAATACCTTTCAAACACGAATAAATGGGCCTTGTGCACAAGTGATCTGAATTTTATATAATAGAACAGATTTTAATGATTTGTAATTGGTTCAAGAATTTGGTATGTCCAAACAACAATACATAAATCAAAATTACACAATTACACACAATATTTGAGATTATACTTAGTTGTAAACAAGAATATCCACTAATATCCACAAGAAGCGTTGCAGTTCAACTATGATATGTCCTCACAGCAAAGACTTCAAAAATAGCAGCATGCAAAGTCACGCTTATAAATCCTCAGTAATATTCCATTGGAATTTCTCAGTCCTGAATTACTTTTTGTCTCGCAGTTCAAGACGACGAGGTTAAATAATTTCCTCGACGACGACGCTAATAATCCACATATATTCAGGTCCAAGATAATCACCACGATTCTATCTGTCCACAATTTTGGGAATCCTACTTTGTATCCCAGCACTTTTCGGCTTCAAGACGACAGTGAGAATAGTTACATCACTCTGCTCACATGGCATTGACAATATAATAAATCCTGGCCTGTGTGGAGCATAAATCTAACCATTATGTAGATAAAAACTATCTAATAACTATAACTGTATGCTGATTACAACTGCTCCATGACCGCGAGACTTAACTCAAATCTCAAATATATACTGACTTTCACACAAAGTTCCCAGTCTAAAAATAGATATTACCTACAGAATCATGCATAACAACCTTGCCTAGGCTGACCAATTGCAATCCACATAATGACTTCGTCTGAATCACATCACTTTCCATATATAACTTTGTGGGGGAATTCCCCTGATCTTACAAATGTTTGATAAACTTTTGATAAAGTTGACTCAGTTTCTTAATTGGCATTCTTGTGGAATTCCCCACTTCCCCTATTGTGCAATCTCAACAGGTGCACTTTGCAAAAACAACTAGGGGTATTCCCCTTTCGCTCGTTATAGTAACCAGTACTTTTCCCCCATGAGAAATCTTTTCTCAAACAAAATTGAAAAATCTATTTTTAAAAGTTTAATCAGAAAAATGGAGGCTATATAACAATAGGCACCTGCATGTTCATCTGGGATTGATTTAAAGCACCCTCTGCCCTTAATCTAACATAAAGGAACTCGCTTTTCTTATGCGATATAGCAAATCGTAATTCATATTCGACTTACTGACTGTATTTGATATTCGACCCAGCAAATCTAAGATAAAATAACCTTATCCCGCCTCAAATTTAACCAAATTGCAGCAATACTGTGAATCACTATTTAGAGACTATTTTAAACGCCTTCAATAAATGTTTAAAAACAGTAGAAACAGGAAAACCTCCTAGTACATTTGCATTTGAAATACAAGCTCATTTGAACTCAAAAGCTCACATGTAAAATGACCCCCACCTTCAAAAGCTCCTATATTCATCTATGCCTGGGTTTGCTGACACAACATGTAAAATACCCCACCTTCAAAAGCTCCTATATACATATATGCTGGGTTTTGCTGACAACATGTAAAATGACCCCCACCTTCAAAAGCTCCTATATCATATTGCTGGGTTTGCTGACAACATGTAAAATGAACCGCCACCTTCAAAAGCTCCTATATTCCTATATGCTGGGTTTGCTACTAACATGTAAAATGACCCACCTTCAAAAGCTCCTAAACATATATGCTGGGTTTTGCTGGACACATGTAAAATGACCCCCACCTTCAACGCTCCCTATATACAATATGCTGGGTTTTGCTGACAACATGTAAAATGACCCGACCTTCAAAATCTCCTATATACATATATGCTGGGTTTGCTGACTGTGAAATGGACCCACCTTAAAAGCTCTATATTCATATATACGCTGGGTTTTGCTGACAGACATGTAATGACCCCCACCTTCAAAAGCTCCATATTCTTATATGCTGGTTTTGCTGAACAACATCTAAATACCCACCCCCTTCAAAGCTGCTATATTCATATATTCTGGGTTTGCTGCAACATGTAAAATGACCCCCACCTTCAAAAGCCTCCTATAATACATATATGCTGGGGGGTTTGCTGACAACATTTAAAAATGCCCCCCCCAAAGCTCCTATATAACATTATATGCTGGGTTTGGCTGCCAACAATGTAAAATGACCCTAACCTTCAAAAGCTCCTATATAAATATAAATGTGGTTTTGCTGACATGTAAAAGGACCCCACCTTCAAAAGCTCCTATATTCATATATGCTGGGTTTGCTGACACATGTAAAATGACCCCACTTCAAAAGCTCCTATATCATAATGCTGGTTTGGCTGACACATGTAAAATGCCCTGACCACCCCCCTCAAAGCTGCTATATTCATATTGCTGGGTTTGCTGAACACATGTAAACTGACCCGACCCTTCAAAAGCTCCGTTTAATTCATAGTAATGCTGTGTTGCCTTCCAACATGTAAAATGACCCCCACCTCCCCTTTCAAAAGCCTCGCTATAATTCATATATGCTGGAATTTGCTGACAACATGAAATAAATGGACCCCCAACCTTCAAAAGCTCCTATATTCATATAGCTGGTTTGCTGAAAAACATTTAAAATGACCCACCTTCCAAAGCTAAGCTCCCTATATTCATTATGCCGGGTTTGCGACCAACATGGTAATAATGACCCTCCCTTCAAGCTCCTATATTCCTATATGCTGGGTTTGCTTGACCAAATGTAAAATTGACCCACCTTCACAAGCTGCCTAATGCTAATATGCTGGGTTTGTTGCTGACAAATGTTAAAATGACCCCAACCCACCATTTCAAAGCTCCGATATTCATATATGCTGGTTTGCTGACAACATGGTACAACAAATGACCCCACCCGGGTCCCTTCAAAAAGTCTTGTCTATAATTTCAATATTCTGGGTTTTGCTGACAACAGGTAAAATGACCCAAACCGTTCAAAAGCTCCTGTATTCATATATGGCTGGGTTTTTGCGACAACATGTAATTGACCCAACTTTCAAAAGCTCCTATATGCAAATGTATGCTGGGATTTACTGACACATGTACACATGACCCACCTTCAAAAAGCTCCCCCCTATATTCATATATGCTGGGTTTTGGCTGACAACATGTAAAATGACCACCACCTCAAAATCTCCTAATAATTCATATATGCTGGGTTTGCTTGACAACATGTAACATGAGCCCTACCTGTTTCAAACTCTCCGATGATTCATATAATGCTGGGTTTTTGCATGACCAAATGTAAAAGACCCCACCTCAAAAGGCTCCTATCTTCATATATTCTGGGTTTGCTGACAACTTAAAGACCCACCTTCAAAAAGCTCCCACATTCATATATCTGGGTTTGCTGCACATGTAAAATGACACCCACCTTCAAATCTCCTATATTCATATATTGCTGGGTTTGCTGACAACCAGTTAAAAGACCCCACTTCAAAAAGCTCCTAATATTCATATATGCTTTGGGTTGCTGACAACATGTAAAATGCCCCACCTTCAAAGCATCCTATATTCATATGCGGGGGTTGCTGACACAGTTAAAAATGACCCCCCCTTCAAAAGCTTCCTATTATTCAATATGCCTTGGTTTTTGCTGACAACATGTAAAATGACCCCAACCTTCAAAAGCTCCTCTATTTCATAATGCTGGTTTGCTGACAACCTGGTAAAATGACCCCATTCTTCAAGCTCCTATATTCATATATGGCTGGGTTTTGTGACAACATGTACAATGAACCCCACGTTCAACTCCTATATGCATATATGACTTGGGTTTTGCTTACAACATCAAACGCCCTATTGTTTAATTAATTCAAATGTAATTAAAAAAAAACTAATGCAAATTGCTTTAATTATTAGAATATTTTTTGTGTTTTGCTGTACAAAAAATCATATCAATACGTAAAAGTATTCTGTTTTTTTAGTTGAAGACAGCTCTGTACAATAAAGATTTTCACATAGAAGGTTTTGATATTGCTTAGACATGATCCATAGCATATATCAAAACAACTACAGCATACCCGTAACCTTTAATAACAACATTTGTCTGGAATTAGAGCAAAACCAAGAGACGTTAGTCGTTTTTTTTTTCACTTTTTTTTGCAGATTGTCAATTCCCGCAGGACGTGTATCTTGGAATGTCCTTCCATGTAGGAATGAAACACTCACATTGGGTGCCATCTTATCAAGTTACTTAGAGCTACATTACTACCATTAATGTAATAACCCCAATGCCCCTTGAGGAGAGTTTTCAGACGATTGCAGCACTGCTTGCCTAGTAATAGGTTCGTGTATTATGTATTTAATAATTCCTTCCGTGTCCCCTAGATGTTGTTGCCGGTAATGCTGTCTTCGCACTAGGGTGTTGAAAATAAATCCAACCGTGTCAAAAACTTGATTCCTTATTCCTAACGTGAGCTTGGTTTATATTGTTAATGAGAACCGTGGACTTAACTTATTGTTTTAAACACAGATACGTGGTGAGGGTAAAACACCACAAAAGTGCCAAGGTGTATGATGTTAATTATATTTGATTTGTTGTAGCTTACTGATCATTTATTTGGGAAGTTTTAAAGTCTCCCTCTGAGCATTATGATATCCTAGGTTAAAAGTACTTTGGTTTTAATGGAGATAAAAATGGAATTCCCCCAGTGCTTAACAGTTGTAGATGGTACCGGTGGTCGTTTATCGTTGTAAGAAACCTAACTATAGATAAATGGGAATTTTCTAAGCGGTTTTGCAAAACATCTAAAATTTGGTAGTTTCCCATGATTTCATTAATATCGAAGATACAATGCACATGATGTATTTGGGTGCGAACGTAATTGGAATAGCACGCCAAAGACGCAAACCCCCAAAAACCAAAAGTTGCAAGTTTGGGTTTCCATGGTCATTGCTTGTACAAGGACGAACACGCGGACCCATCAATAATATCCTTTTACCTCTTCTGTCCCATTATTGAAAATAGCATTCTGATTGTCAGTTTACTGCCCTTATTCTGCAATATGGGTCGCGAATGCATTTTCTAATTATATCACGCTGTTTTCGGTAATAGAATAGAAAGAATGGCTTTGCAGTATTATTTATGGGCTCATAATGTATCTTCGGCCGGAAAAAAAATTAAATAATAATTATTTATTTTTTTCCGACCTCGGACACATTATTCGCCCATAAAGGATACTGCATCACCCTTTATTTCTTAATTGCAAGTAGGCTTTAATTGGTTTAATTGCTCGTATGTAAAGCTCCAAATCCTTGAAGAAGATTGAGATCATTGTCAAATAAGAGTAGGTGAGATAAGCTCTCCTGGTAAGGCGACAACTTTAGTGTGAACGTCTATTCTCGACGGTGAAGAATAGAGGTCTTCCACCTCACTCATGCATAACCTATAACAAAAGGTGTTAGTTCCAGTCGTATTCGTCATTCAGATCAATTTAATACCCGACCTCAAAGTACTTGTGTTATTCAAAATGTGACCCATACTTTTATGCATACATATCCAACATGCATGTCGTTCTTTAGATTTAGAAAGTCTCCAGAAATTTTGAATGGACTTAGCCATTCCCGGCAAGATGGCCGCTAATCCGAAAGGTGGAAGACCTCTTATTCTGGAATTCCTACTTGACATCCGAGCAAGCACGCACTTGACAATTCCAAGTGTAAATTCAAGAGATGTCCATTTAAACATCAGCCATCAATGCAAACTTAAAAAGATGTAATACTTAAAAAACTCATATGCACAAACCTTGCTATTGTTTGTAGTTATCCCCCAGTCTAGCATAACCTAAAAATTTTCTTGACTTACCTAAGGATTAAATCAGAACTACAATTATATTTTGCCAATATACTAGTAAAATCTCAAAAGGTACTCTAATGTTTATTAATGGAATTTCTTATTAATTACATCATCCCTATAAGTAGCTGGATTTTATCTAAATTTGTGGATTAACTGAAATAGCACCACTTCGGTAATAATTATTAATATGTTATAAGCGGCTAATTATGGATCACGTGTATTAATTTTCAGACAATGTGTTTAATTGTTCGCAAACTTCCGGAGTATAAATTATGTACTGTTTAAACATCAGATTTTATATGAGCCAACCAATTTCAAGATTGGTTTGATACTTTACCAAAGTGTAGTAAAATACATTCCTCTTAAGCAAAGAACATTTTTTTTCTGCTTACTTATTCCACACCAAAGCTGTAAAGGTTTCTGTAATTACAGTTGGTCCTTTTAGGGTAACTTTTTAACTAATAGTTGTAAATAAATTACCTCACAAATGTGTGGATTGCTGTAAAAAGTGTACCTCATACTTGGAAGCACCTCCTAACACAGCTTAGCTTATAAGTTGTATATAATTATTTTTGCTTAAAAAACTTAATTCCTCAGTGCATAAAGTTAAATCAAGTAACGAACTCTACCGGTAATTGCTGTTATTAAATATCATAGGCAAAAGGAGGGCAAAAACTCTGACCCGAGAGTCATCCATTTTGTTAGGTTTGAAATCTATATTAGAGATAATGTAATCAATGCCTAATCCAAATAATCTTTTTTCAAAGATCGAATAGAAAAGGTGTTTAGTAATTACTTTTTCTCGATGCCTGAAACTGTAATTCTCGTGTCAAAGCGATTATTCTGATGATAGGCTTGTGTTCTGTACTCGGAATCGACATTTAAATCAAGAACTCGGTGTAAATCAAGCTAGTTCGTACTTTCACGGCGCCTAACCAATCAATTCTACAATCTTATTGCTAAATTTGCAGTGCGATGTTCTACTTTTTTAGAGTTATGTCTGCCGATTTTCTTAATGCATTGATCACATACAACATGTACCGATAAGGTACAGCGTAGGGTCCCCTGTAACTATTTTTTCTGTCCTGGTGGTGTATAAGGGAGCTCATGTGGACCCCTCTCTGAAAACCACTTTGCCGTTGCCAAAACTCCGGTTATTGATAACGTACATCGACACGGTTGTGTGGATTCAAAATGGCGGTCCAAAAGCCAATCTGCCCACTGCCCACTCTTAAAATTACCACGACTGGTTGTAAGTTGCAGCTGCTTACACACATTTTACATATGTAAAAACACATTACGTATACAGAATTGTTTCACTCACAGTGTGCATCACTATGTACAGTGTATAACGCACTAAACTGTGTACTGACGTTACCCAACTATACGCCAAATTCCATGACCACTCTCATTTTCCACGACAAACGCGCCGTTTGGGACTAAGTTTTAGTAATAAAACATATCTTATTTTGAAACTAATACGCATCAAATAGGCTAAAAGCAACTGTTGTAATATATATCAACTATAAAATAGCTACTGTCTTTATACTTTCATCTCGCTAGATCTTTATTTTATTTGATGGGGATAATGTAGTAGACTATTTGGCACTGCCCACGGGTGCACCTCTAGAAAATAATCATGAAGGAAAACTGAAAACGGACTGTTAAAATTACCACGGCCTTTTACAAGTTGCGGGTGCTTCCACACGTTTTTCTTTGTTGTTGGGGGGAAAAAGACACAGTCAATTGAAGCTGATGCTTCGCCTTTTATTTTTAGAGCCACGTGTGAGATGAATTAAAGTATCTTGTTTTCTTAAGTCCCATCCCATCATTATTCTTAATTAAAATAGAAACGCATAATTTCAACAAAATCCCAAATGCAAATGACAAAGCTTTTAAAGTATGATCAAACTATATAGTACATTGGAGCAATGCTATTTACTGTAACTATATTATTGACACTTTTTTCATTCAAATGAGGTTCGTATTGGTATGCATGATTGGATTTCTATCATTTTCTCACAAGATGGGCCAAAGAGCGTCCTTTGTCATATGCATTTGGGATTTTGTTGAACCCATGCGTTTCTATACCACCAATTAAGAATTATGTTGGGGAACTTACGACTGTGATACATGTATATCAACTATAAATTAGCCCGTATTTATACTTTCAACGTGGATAATGTAGTAGGACTGGTGAAAATCATTTTCCCCTCTCTTTATAAAAGTACTAAGTGTGAAGTCTTACAGTAGTATGGATGCTTCAAACTGTCTTCCGTTGACTCAAAAGTTCAAGAAGTAGAGATCAAATTTCTCCATCTCTGTGTCCGTTACCTTGGTATAATTGAATTCTCACAAAAAATTAAATTGGAAACCTTGAATCAGGTAAGCAACGCGTTCAGTGGCTGTATCAAATGACACTCAGCTCCCGAGACAACTTAATGCAAACTACTCCCTATTAGCGATCAAGTTTCACATCAGTTAGTTTTATGTATGCATGTATATCGAATGGTAAAGGTATTTTATTCAAACATTTTATGTATAGAAGTTGAGCAGTTTTGCTTAAAACGTTAATGGATTTGAAAATATGCTCTTAAGTACAAAGCTTTAAGACAAGATCGTCTTCTCTCTCTCTTGTAACACAATATTTATCAACACATGTATCTCTGTTTATCTCTGTTCCTCTCTGCCTGGCTCGTTATATCCTTTGCCTGTTTTTTTTTTCTTTCTACCTCTATGTCACTGTATATGTCTATACTGTATGTCTGCATATCTGCCTCTAATAATAATAATAATAATAATAATAATAACAACAACTTGAAAGAGCGCCTACTTGCCAAGGGATACTATAGTACAAGAAAATTAAATAAAATAATGGTGTGACTTCAAAATAATTGCAACAGAAACGTTTTTGGTGTTTTTATAGTTAGAAATGATGAGAGAATAACATATCAAAAGTCTAGAAGTATAGGTAGCGGCGAACATGTATTTACAGGGGGCAAGGCTTGTACAGGGGGAAAATATAAAGTAGGTGTAATTATACTGAAATTTATACCAACATTTTGGCCATGTCCTAATGATTAAAAAAGATATAGTTTGCCCTATCTGTGGGCTATAGTTAATAGTTATAGGGCAATAAAGTTCAAGGTCATCCTGGGGTAAAAATTTCAGAATGCTCCGATTCTTTTCAAAATGGTCATAAATTCTTCATTTAGTCCCAAATGACCAGGGAATACAATACTTGCACTCATTTCACCATTTAGTCATGTAATTAGAGGTCAAAATGTAACAATGGTCTACATATTGGTGTAGGTTTCAAAGAAATTAAACCTCTTTTACTTTTGGCCCCTGTGCAAAATTTACCCCCTATTTTTTACATGTTCCCACTGTTGATTTTTATAGACTTTGACACATTATTCTGTGCCAATTTAGAAGTATGAGGTGGAGGAAAGGTAGGGCACTCATTGAGAATGTGATCCGCAGTCTCTGATGGAGACCCACATTGGCAGGCTGGCGATGATCGCAGCCCCCATCGGTACATATTGCTGTTTAAACGACCGACACCTGTGCGAATCCTGTTCAAGGTGACCATTCCTTACGTGGAAGTTTGCTACCAGGTGGGAGTTCTGTTATGAGTGTGATTATGAATTGGTCTGGACTTGGAGTATCTAGCCAAGCAGTGTTCCATGTCTGTAAGGTGGTGAATGAAGAGCTAGAGAGTTTAGCAGTGTGCCGACAGAAGGTCGACGAGAGTGCAGTCTCTGTCTGCCGAGCTGGTGTGATTCTTTGACAACATTATGCAACAGGTGCTTGTTGTCCAACAGAGCCTTGTTCACCAGTTAATGTGTGCGATGTTCTCTCCGATGCACTGCAGCTGCAATGTCTGAAAGCACTGGTAGAAACTCAAATGGAGTGGGACGTATGTGGCTGAGTAAGGCCAGAGAGGGCGGTCGCCAGCCGGTGCCTACAGTCTCAAGGCATTAACCACTCATATCGTAGTCATCTCACGGTTGCGTAGTTCACTTTCCGTTCCCAACCCTTCTTTTGGCGGCACAGTGTAGAGGCTTAGGAAAGTAGTCAAGAGCCAGGTTCTAAAAGAGGATCTGCGGAAGTATACTAGTGCTTTTTAGAGTTTGTTTTGATGTGAGTTTCATTTGGTCATTCTCTCCTAGCTTGGATTGATAGTTCAACTCCTGGGATATTATCTGAGACGATCGCGTACCATCTTGCCAAGCAACGCTTTTCTGACGTAGGCTAAGGGAAAATTGCCGTCATCATTTGTAATAAAACGCTTTGACGCTCAAAGGATCGTAAATGGTTAGTGTAACTCTAACTTTGAATAGCCGTGATCTAAATATATTAACGGTTAATACCGTTTGAAAATGAATCTAATAGATTCAATGTTGGGTTCCTTGCTTGTATTATTTTGTTGATCATTACTTTGAAGCCTTAAATTTAATCATTATCATCGAATGTGATTCGAATAATAAATGCTGATAGCGATATTAACTTGCATTTCGTGATTTCAGCATGATGTTGAGTCCACAGGACCCCCCCCCCCCACCCATGTGCACCATAGCACTTAGTGTTAGGTTGGCTCTACGTCAACATACATATGTATATACCTCTAATATGATCAAAATTATTTTTTATCAGTACAATACAATTCGACATCGAATCAATCAAAATTGTACGGTTGAAAGTTAAAAACTTCAGAAAATATAAAACTCACTTCTAACAGTAGTTTATGAAAAAAAATTAAGCATGTTTTCTAAAAGGTAGATCACCAAAGTTCAAATGTGGAACCATTATTGGTTTTTCACACTCGCAAAGTATAATCAAACGCCCAGCGCGAGATGCGCTTAGAGTGAGAAACTAATTTCGGCGTACGGCTCATAGTGTACATTATTATGGGGTTCCAAAAAATAATTCCCCTCAATTCGAGACAATTTCGTTCCATACCTTTACTTTGAACTGGATGTTTAAAAAATTTAAAGTTTTGAAGAGAAGAAATATTTGGCATGCCACAAAAGTTATCACCACAGAAAAGTGCGCTTTAAAGCGGATTAAAGGTCTAAAGTCCCCCAATTGATCGAATTTACAAGAATCGATTCGTTTCCCTATCCTTTTTTATTCATTGCAGTCTGAAGTAAATCAGTTTAAAACATTACCTTCATAGGCAAGCAAATTAACAAACATTGCTAAAAAGCGTATTTCCTCATAAAAATAAGCGATTTTGTAATTAGAAAAATTAAAGAAAGACGGGCCTGGACGGCACCTGCTTTTAGTCGGGATTTGATCTTAAATCTAGTAAAAAGGTCCAGAATATTTGTTTTTATTCAAGGCTATGGATTTAAATGAGTAATTTTGGGGGGATAATTCTATCTTGATTCCTGGTAATGTCGTATTTCCAATAACTGTGGAACATATAAAGTTTTTTTGGGAAGTAGTCCTATCTTAGACCACCTTGACGTGATTGTTGAATAAGATAACATGTGCGTAGAATCAAGTGCGTAAACTAAATTTAGAATACATCCGCTATCACGGGGCCATCAGCCCGTGGAATAAGTCCTATCCCCCCCCTTAGGACCCACCTGAAAGTGATTGTTAATAAAATACAGTGCGGTAGAATCAGTGCGTCAACTAAAGTTAGAATACATATCCGCTTATCACGGGGCCATCAGCCGCTGGCCGAGCCGCGATTCCCATCGCCGAGAACCTTCTCTGGTACACAGTTATATAGAGCGCGTATGGCATGAACGGCGGTGGTCCAAAAAATAGCGTAGTCGCATTAGCGAAATTGTTAATGTGCTGCTATAATCTTCTCAGAATCTTTGTGTCCTTTGTTAATATATATCGCGTTCTATAGAGACTATGACGAAATAATCGCGAAATTTAATGATGTAACTTGGCTATTCCTTAAATGTACCTCCATAATATACTGGAGTTGTAATCCTACCTGTACAACGTGCTTTGTACATTCCAATAATGTTTTAAATGCAAAAACGATTGTCACATATGGATACTACTTTAGACTCTCGAATCTTTGTAGTATGGTAAGATTTTGCATTCGTCTCACTGACTTATACATTCTCCGTAATTCGGGTAAACAAAGGAGAGGTGACCCGGTTTCCACAAATGGTGGCGGTATCCGTGAATCAATATATCGGTTAATTATCGTCGGAGTCACTTCCTCTAAAATTTTCGGAGCTGTTCGATAATCTCCCATGTCTTTGGATGAAAGTGAAAGAATTTAAAATGTAATCGGGCCTCTGTCTAGGAACATTTGGTAAAAGTGATTAAAATCATTTCCCTGGCAATTTAAGGGATATAGGCCTACCGGAAAAAGGGCGCGGGAAGACGTTTACACTTACCGTTTCCCTAAAAGGGTGAATTCGATGCCAAACTCGCATGAAATGAAAAGGACATTTCCGTTCCAGGAGCTTTACTTAGAACTGGATGTTTAAAAAAATTTAAAAAGTTGTGAAGATGAAATATTTGGCATTGCCACAAAATTTATTGCTTTTTAAATCAACACAGAAATGGCGTCTTTAAATGGATTTAAGGTCTAAAGTCAACCAAATGTCAATTTACAAGATCGATTTCGTTTCCTATCATTTTTATATTCTTGCATCTGAATTAAATCATTAAACCTTACCGCATAGGCAAGCAAATTAACAAACATTGCGAAAAAGCTCGTAATTTATCATAAATAAGCGCTTTTGTAATTTGGATCCCAGATTGGACTTAACGGCATAGCTGAAAATGCTATAGTGTATGTCGTCCTGATGAAATAGTGCCACCCGGCAACCAGAACCAATCGAGAAATAACCTCTAACTTGACGCATAAACCCCGCAGCCGCGCGCAAGTGGCTGAGCCTGCTAAACTAACACGGGGAGCCGGTCTGCTCATTTCAGTCCACGGTAAGGTATTTAGCCCGGCTGAATGTGTTTTCAGTTTGTAGACTTATGGACCCTTCTTTTTCACATCTGCGGGGAAATTGATTATTAAGTTATTAACAAGACCAATATACAGATGTTGATCTTAAAAAGGGAATTTATTATGGCATTAACAGCCAATTTTTGGAAAAATAAAGATGATGACGTCACGGCATTGATTGGTATTCTTTTTGCTTCGGGGGACCCATTCAGGTAAACCTGTAGTACGTATCCCTACATTGGAAAAAGCAACCGATTATCGCCATCGTACGTCGGTTTTTGAATCAGTAGGAAAAGGTAAAATTTTGTACTGTTAGGACATAATACAACGGTGTCTTTTGGAAAACAATAATGCTTGTGGGCGGAGAGGGTCATGTACGACCTTGATTTAAAATAGTAGGATTTATATATATCGGTCGCCCAGAAGAGCAAATGATATATGATAGCTGAACAGTGACACTGGTACATGACACGTGACACCAAACTATTCATTCGTTACCGTTTATAAATACAATACGGAAAAGCAGCAAAGGGCCAATTCTGTATACTCTGTTCTCACAGCGTAAACGATTCAAGATGTGAGGACTAGAACGTGGTTCTGTACAGGGAGGGTGGGACAGATATGCTTGATTTGGATTGGGTTTCCAAACGGTAATTTGTGGAAAGCTTACATGCATGCTTACTATGGGCAGTCTCGGTCCAGGGACATTAAAAAATCATCTCTTAAACCTGTGTTCAAAAGATCGTTAGTATATCATGATAAATTAAGAAAAAAATATGAAGTTCCACATCATCATGCTATGTTAACATTACTGGATAACTCAATAAAACTCCCGAAACTTCCCCTGCAAAAAAGTAATCTCTATCAAAACATAATCCCTTGAACATACGCGCCATGGCTACAGAGCTATGCGCTCTATAACCATGCGCACCGATACAACTCTAATATCAAAACAGCCTAGTATAATTATTATACACCCCAAAAAATGCACTCCTGGATTGCTTCACCAATTAAAACAACTATGATTGAGCGTAGACACGTACATGGCGCTATTTCCCGGTAGTTCACATTGGAAGGCAGTTCAGCAGCCGTTGGATTATTATCGGAGATCCGATAATAATCATTCTAATTACAAAATGCCTTCGTTTGTGAGACAAAGACATTCGAGCCTGAACCATTCACAGGTATGGTTTACTAGAAGTTACCCATGCAACCGGTAAAAATCTCATTTTTTTTGAAAAATTGGTGCGCTCTTCAAACAAATGTGCTTAATATGCTTAATTGAAAGGAATGAGAGTGCAGATTTTTTAAAAATTACAGTGCAAGGGCTGCTACGGACAGCCTGAGGGAGAAGTCTCAACCTAGACCTAGTTGTAGTCGAGTATAGGTTGCAAGTTCGCTGGATATCTTGAGGCATATTTTCAATATCTATCTGAAATATCACCTCACAACAATGCGTTTGATATAATTCTCGACAGGGAATTCCATGAATCAAATCCAGCATTTCGGGGAGGCTCGCGTGAGCTTAAAAATATGGGAAAAGGGATTTAACTTTTTATGATGGAAACTTCCACTATCTGTAAGCTTAGCCTTATTGTGATGCACTTGTGAGTATTACACTAGCCCAGGACAAGTCAGAGAAGTATGCGACTAATTCTACGTTTGGAAATACATTCATGTTTATTCTATTACCTCTGCTGCCCATTATTGAAATGCAGCATTCTGATTGGTCAGTTTACTGCCCATTATTCTGCAATAATGGGTCGCGAATGCATTTTCTCATTATATCACGCTGTTTACGGTAATAGAATAGAAATAAAGGGTTTGCAGTATTATTTATGGGCTAATAATGTATCCTCGGCCGAAAAAAAAAATAAATAATGGACTCGGCTGCGCCTCGTCCATTATTTATTTTTTTCCGACCTCGGACACATTATTCGCCCATAAAGGATACTGCATCACCCTTTATTTCTTAATTAAATGACATGTGATATTCGAAACAAATTCTAGATATATTTCCGTATCCCGTGAACAAACAAGAGATAACCAATAGTATAGGATAAATCGATAGAATTCATGGAATAGACTATGAGTATTACGGTTCTGTGCGACGGTTGTTTCAATATCATGTTTAGACAGTTTTCGGAATGTCCGTCAACAGTTTCCAAGGACATATAAACCCTATAAATAAATTTGCGTAACCTAAGGATACATATATATTTACCTAGGCTAAGAACATATTTAGACATCAAAACATTCTAGGTGTAGAGGTTGTTTTCCTGATGCAAGGAAAAAATCAAAGAACGGTAACAAAATATCCAAACTATTACCAGCTACATTGTAAGGTAACTTATTGAATAGTACTTGTGGATGCATCCATGTTGTGTATGGCTAATAAAATTCAATTGTTATAGACAGATGTGATGTGGAATGTCATGGATAAGCAAAGTATCTTTCCAGATTGTATAGTGTGTCAAGTAAAAAAAAAATCCCCACTATACAATTCCTGGTGGCGCCTAATTTCTTTCTTGGAAAGTTTTTTTCACTTCACATTCTATATAATCTGATAATAATGTAGTATATTTGCAAAATCCATAGAATTCCGGTGTGAAAGCAGATATAGTCCGGCAGGAGCCATAGTCCGGGGCTCCATAGACGATAACGGAATAAAGCGTGAAACTAATGTTGTGTGAAGAGTCAACTGAATCGATTGCCCTATTGTTCACCATTGTTCCCGGACTATGAGTACGCCGGACGATAATTACTTCTACACCGGTCTTTGACAGTTACATTTGAATAATTTATTTTTGATCGGGTAATGAGTTTCGTCAGGCAAACCATGCAACGTGGGTGTTTTCAGGTGTACTATTCAAAAGTGTTATTCACTAACGAATTCCGGTAATTACCTGACATAGATTAGTTCTTATTTTCAATATTTACATCACCAAATAACAATCACCTTTAACACACTTGGTGAGACGATATTAGCATGTAAGATTCATGTTAAGAACTTTATTACAGTATGGATATTGGCATTGGCAGGCACTTGGTTTTCTACACTGTTAAATGATCATTGTTAACATTCTGATAGTTCTCAAACTTTAATCTTGTTAAAGGGAAAACATAATATTTCGCTTCATCTGAATCACAGCAAATACAAAACAAAAAAACAACATGTTGTTGTGAAATATTATATAAATGTTAATGTCTATTATCAGAAACATTTGAAAAAAAATCTTCAGAAATTTTAAATGAAGACATCTTAAAACATTTTAATGTATTGTATATTATAAGATGTGAATAAAATCCCTTTTTAGCCTTCTATTAGACAACAAGAAAAGTTTCATAAGAATCTGTTAAATATTTGAACACGTTTGTTGGGATGGTAATAATTATACGAATAAAGAAAATGTGTAAGCGTGTTTGCTGTACCTTTAACATCAATCTATTACAAAGAACGAAATATACACCAGCTGCTGTTTGGAATTAATTGGTGCTTGGAGGACAAAAGAGCCTCATCTTATATTGATCATCAAAAGTTTGCATCGGAAACTACTATGTTAGATTGACTAGCCTCGAAACAACTTTTTTTTTTAATTTAGCTCGTTTGCCGCATATATGACATACTGCGTTTTTAACAGTTACACGCGGTTTCATGCAGTATAATTTTCTGAAAGTTCTGAAGGAAGAAAGGACTACATTTCAAATAGCCGGGATAGGTAATATTATGTTTCTTTTTATATGTCATCAGTGTAATACCCAAACATTAAACCATACAAAAGTTTGGAAACTTAACGTTTCACAACATGTTTATCCGTTATTCTGACAGGTGGTTGATCGGAAAGGTACAGATTTACTACGGATTGAAATGTTACTATTTCTCATTGTCTTCATTGGATCTGTTAAGTTTCAGGTTTAAATCCAATTAAGGAAGTGTAAAACATTTTCACCTGCTTTGAATAATTTGATGCTAGAACATATGTATATGATATGATTTTACATTGAGTAATTACAATCTACAGGATTTTTTTTTCTATATGAGGCGTTATATTAATTTCTGAATCGGATACGTTCAACCTTATCACTGTAACATAGAGTGGAAGATGTCAAATAAACGTACATTTGGACAAAAAGACAACCATAGCCATATACACTTACATCATAAATTAAAAAACTAATCTTATGTCGATATCTAAAGGAACTACATTACATATAACACAAAATTTTAAGAAGTTTTTCATTTTATTTTTGTTGCATAATACTTTGAATATTCAAATATATAATATGCTAATTGTATCCTATTCAAGAAAGTCTCACTTGCGAAGCTATAATGACCACAGAAAAGTAAGTGGATGTGTTAAAAATTTCTTTAAGCAAAATATTTTTGACATTACGAGCTGGTTTATTTTGAAATGCAACTGTCACTCTGTCATGTATTGATTGACAACTATAAACTGAGAATACTCTTGAGATAATCGTGTAACAGCTGACGATACAAAAATGTTTGATGGATACAGGTAAATATTTTCTTCGATGTGTAGTTAAAACTATACATAGTCTTATAGATTACGTACATTACTACAATTTGTTCAAGTTTTCACTCTTTTAAAATCCCATTACCATTCATACTTAATTTAAACTTATCCGTGGCGATGACCCAGGACAGTTACCGAGATACGCCAAGATATAGAACAGAGGAGTAATGGGTCAACATTAGATGGTCCCAATTGAACAGGTAGAATTTGAGGTATATTTTTAAACGTGAAGAGATGTGCAGGATTTCAATTTTTAAACGGCGACTTTTGACTTATCAGCAAGGGTGCGTACATGTACGGATGAATCAAACATCACATAGGGAAGTGTATGTTAGCCGTGATGCCACGATCCTCCAGAATCCAACTGTAGGTTTTGTATACATAGCAAAATCATTAGGTACCTCCTACTTTCAGATTATTAGATTCATGACCAACTCACACCTAAAAATCTACCCGAATCCAGCACAACTCGCCACCAGAATCTCCTGGCAGTGTAATCAACCTTTAAAAATACATTGTACAAAAACGTATTTGATCACCAAATGGCAGGTTTTCATTAATAATTTGAGGGATCATAACATTTAAATTAAAGCATTCTCACGATACGCAGCCAATTTAGGATTGTAAACACACTTTTGCTTTACGTTGAACACTAAAAGTAAAGTACTTTAAAAACCTTATTCTAACACAAAATTTAGGTGGGTTGGTGTCCTCTCTTCATGTAGCCTTAATCTGATACTTGATTGATATCTAGAAGAATCTACCAGCACTTCAGCCAATTTATCACGTTTTGCTTTTATTATATTCGGATTGTTTCATTGTTGTTTTCACTTCTGTAAAACGCGCGCAAAAAGTTTCACACAACATGCAGACAAGTTCTGGTTTCTCTTTTGGTTTCTTTGCCCCGTAAACGTCCTTTATAGGCGTTCTACAACAAATCAAGTGTAAATTTATGCAACTTTTATTATCACAATGTTCTCGCCATTTCCTTTAAATAGAGAACTTAATAAGCATGCACATAATACGTCTTTCTTTGAGATGTTTGCATAAACCTATAACTATAGAAGCGACAATAAACTTCATCGTCTTAACGTTTGTTAAATCAAGAAGTGGACTCTACGTCTTGGTAGTTTATTGGATAGCCTTTTGACATTTGGTGAATACGTGATATCTGCGTCTGATAAAAGGATTGCTTGGTGACATTCATAGCAAAGGCAATTATTTTTATCAATTTCAAGTTGAATGCGTGTACTGCACAGTTCTGGATTGTATCTTTATAGGTACCTAGATGGGATATGCTAGCGTATCTTGCGAGCGTGGTCTGATCTAGCGTACTTTGTCACTTATATGTGCAACGAGAGATGTAAAGGCATTCATATTATTGTGTCATAGTAGTGATTTCGTATAGATAAGACAAGCAATAGATTTCTTACTTTGTATTTGGCTACAGAAATGTCTTAAAAGTGAAAAAGAAAGGTAATGTTGTGTTGTTCATTTTTCAGTATAATGCAGTCTGAATTTCGTATTTGCTCAAATACGAAATTTCCTAATTTTTATCAAAAAGAAATATTTCTCAGCTTAATAATTGGAGATGGGATATTTTTATTGAAAGCTTTACATCGGTGCAATAGTCGCCTGATATGTGAAATCTCTCGTTGCGTCTTTATTGCTAATGTGTAATACTTAACTTTCTTATACAAACACAAACGTTTGTAACACGCAGAGTATAATAACATTGTATCACATGTTCCTGACTACACGTGACGTGATGAATACCAAAGTCGTGTTTTTGAAAAGGACGTCTAAATCCTGGTCCATATGATCACTATGACGACTTCTTAATTCTTTGAATAAATTCATTAGGATTGGTAATAATCATAGGAAAATGTATGTGTGTCAAATCCAAAACTTCACTTACTGATTAGATGTTTCGTCTTCCCAGTCGGAATACTTCATCAGTAATCAGCTCTTCTGGAACTGTTGACCTTAGCCTCATTCCCAGAGTGTGATGTTCTTTGTAGTAGCTGATCATATACATGACAAGTGCCAACGTCATTTGTCTCTTTTGTCCTTGGGATGTACTAAAATACTTGTTAAGTTATTATGCGGCTTCATAGCAGTGTTAATGTTGTATTTTTATACACCCTCTGTAGTCTCTCTGAAACACCCTGTACGTGTCCCTAGTCTTTTCTCTGTACTTGTTGTTTCTAATTTTGTCTTCCCTCTGCTTTTTAACCTTTTCAATGGCCCACTTGGGGTAGCCACACTGGTTTAGAACTTTGGTGATCTGTTCTTCTTCCTTGATCTTATCCTTTTCCTCTGTAACAATGTTATCATTACGTTCAAGCAAAGTCCTGACCACACCCAATTTCTGGTGAAGAGGTGCAGTAACTGTATCATCGCATTACTGATTAAGTCGTCCGACTGGGAAGACGAAACGTCTAATCTGCAAGTGAATTTTTGGATTTGACACACATATTTTTTCCTGTATTCACTATGATTTTCTTCTGTAAACATTCGGAGTAGACCCTGACAAATACGTACAATTCATTTAGCGTCTATTTTGAAGCCATTTGTGGCATTCCTGTGTCTATTCTGGAGTACCATAGGAAAGTTATCGTTAGCTGCCTCCTTTATTTCGCCACATGTAGGGAATGTGGCAATCAAATCAAAACGTTGCACTAACGGATTCTGGGGAATAATAGTTTCTATTGGACACATTGTAATCCAATTAAATAACCAGAAGTATCATGACTATTTCGCAGACACCTGTTTATGTCTATTGACTTATTAAGTAATACAACAAAGTCATCAATGCCGTACAACTTGGCCAATTCCGAACATGGCAACCTTCATAGATAACATTTGTTAGTTAATTCTGCTAATAATGTACAGTGATTGCTCCATATAAAGTGCAGCAATTAAAGTGCAACAACATTAGTCTGTTGCTGCACTTTAATGTACATAACAGAAGCAGAATGCCGCTCCGATACTCTGACATTATTATGTTCAACTTATACTTCCTCCATTCCGAGGTTCGGTCCAATACCAAACGGAATGACATTTCAGGACGAGTACACATAGTCATTAGTAATTCGCGAAGCGGTGTAAGCAAGTACGAACTTTTTTAAAATTTTGTTACGTGGCACGCATTAACCTACAGTCCGCAGACGATGGTATGCCATTTTTGCGATTTTATATTGCGTGTGGTAAAGTTAAAACAACTTCAAGTGTCATAATAGAACAATTTGTCCATTTTTTTTGCATTTCATTAAGCCAATTTATCACGAATTTTCTAACCTACTATGCTACTAAAATGACATCTGTTTGTCTTTCTGTTTGGCTATGCGTTTCGTTATGCTTTGTCATATGGGGCTGGTATTTAGCATGGAGGTAGGTAGCGGCTGTCTGACGTTTGTAATCAGGGTTTCAGAGTAACCCAAAAGGTTAGCGGTCATCTAGATGTCAATTTGCGAAGAAATGCCTCATGACCATCGAATTTTGCCAAAAGGACCGCTGACTTGAGCACAACAAATCTGAGGTCAAAGATCACAACACCTAGGTAAATGTCACACACGGGGGGAAATGCACTAGTACACAAAATGGGGTTATATTAATAAAGACATCACCCTGGTTTAAACCCAGGTTTTAAATTTAAGAGTCCATCTGAGAATGCCAGTCTACGTCTGCTTCGTAGCATGCGCTATCGACATATCACAACTTCGTATCCAACTTCGCTTCAAAATTAAAAACTTTATCCAAAGTAACTCGAGTACGTGTTTTGATGAATTATATGTAACTAGACCTTGTTTTGACAAAATATTATGCATTCATGACACCATTAACATTATAGCCGCAGGCAGTTAAAAGGCCGATCAATGTCATCTCTGTGTATTGATACTTACGAGAAATGACACACATCGCTGAAGCCATGATAAATATTCACGTAAGTGCTTTCGCGTAAAATTAAAGAAGGATTTGACGATAACATTCAGTGCAAAATAACACGGTAAGATTCAATACTTGAAGTTTTTTACATTAATATACCTTATAAACCAAGATTTGTTTTAATCGTTCCAATAGAATATTTCCCCTAAAATACACAACAAAAGGCAAGAACAATACAGGTAATTATTGTTTTATTATAATGTACGTAAAGAAGAGTTTGTTTTATAAGGTAACTTTTAAATTTAAATAATATTCGTACTTAATGCTAAAGTAAGATCAATACTTGAAATGCATTAATGCCATTTTTAACCCCTCGTTCTACCTGAGCCATTTTTTTGACAAAACTCCCGAAGGAGTGGGGGGGGGTGGTACCACCCCCCCCCCCCCCATGTGATTTCGTTATTGAACACCCGATTCCTTAATTGGTACCAAAGGGATAGCTTAAGAGTTCTTCTTTCCATTGGTACCAAAATAAGTATAAATCCCCATTATGACGTCACCATGACGTCATATGTTGAGGAAAGTACGAAAAATACTTGAAATAGGGGGAAATTTGAATTTCGCAATTTTAGCGACTCCTCAAACACCCTATATAGCTCTAAAATGATTGTCATTATATAAAACTAGTTCATTTCCCATTAAGTAGAGTCAAAAAACCGCATGAAAATCTGTTTTTCCTAACCTTTTGGCCGAAAATTAATTTTTCCACTGTGTGTGTCTATGAATGGCAGTTTTGCTGCATTGCGAACTTTATGACGTCCTTGTGGACGTTATGATAGGCATGTTGGTACTTTATTTTTGTATCAAATGGAAAGCGGAGGAGACCATATCATCTATGGTTTACCAAATAAGTGTCTGTGGATGTTCCTGTGTTTGTGTTAGGCATTTTGGCTCTCTCCGGAGGGGGGGGGGGGTGGATACAACCCCCCCATCGACACTTTGGGATCACCCCTGTATATTACCTTATACCCCGGTGGAGTTTTGTTTTTGGACTTAAAAGGAGCGGAACATGTCATTTGCCATTCATTAAATAATTTGGCACCAAAAAAAGGGGTTTTAGCAAGCCGGGGAAATTAACCTGAAGGGGGGGGTGGTGGTATTTTTACCATCCCCCCCCCCCCTTCGGTAGACGAGGGATTAATCCAAGATTTGTTTTTTTTAATTCTTTCCCAAATAATAACATTTCCCAAAGTACAGTACATAACAAAAGGCCGAGTCAAAACAATACGGTCATAGTATTTACATGTAGAGTTGGTTAAGTTGAAGTGCATGTTATTATGTACATTTTAAATTTAAATAATATTTCGTTAATGAAAGTGCAGAACACTGTCAGTGTAAGCAATTTAAATAAAATACATGGTTTGCCCTCAATAATTGCCAACAAAAAAACAAATTGTTGGTGGGTGTTCCAACTTAAAAATGATGAGAAAATAATATCAAAAGCCTAGACGTGTTTAATAGGGGGGAAACATGTCTTTGCGGGGAGGCAAAGGTTTTTTTTTACAAGGGCGAAAGGTATAATTTAAAAACTATATACCAACATTTGGCTAGGTGTTAAGGATTAACAAAGGTTATAGTTTGCCCTATCGTGCGTTTTAAGTGTTAATAGTTATAGGCAATAACTGTTTCAGGTAAACATTCCTGGTTCGAATCTTTTCAAATGGTCCATTTTTTTTTTCATAAGGTCCCAAAGGACCAGGGAATATAATATTAACCTCATTTCGCCAATTTGCTCATGATTGGATGGTCAAATGTCAATGGTATCTACATATCGTAGTGGTCATTCCAGTTACCATATAATATCAATAAATGTTTGATGCAGAACAAATATGGCATCTTCTATTTAGGATCTTATGACCAGGCAAACAATTTAGGGACTAGTTTAGGCAAAAATCGGAGACACTTGAAAGAATTACCCCAGAATCCACCTTGACCCGTTTGAGCCCTATAATCCTTAAATTAATGACCGTAGATAAATGTCAGGGACCACGGCACAAAATTTGGAGGACATCCTTGGCTCGAAAAGATATACGATTTTTGAAGTTCGATTCATTTTAATACGATGTTTGGGGATATATGCAAAAACGTGCTGTTGAAAACTGACTCTCTTGTCCAGTTGCGTACCGGCCTGTTTAGATAAAGGGCAGTGCACCCCTGAATATTGTGTCAATGTATTCCCTATGAAAGGCGGACAAAGTCTGTAATATAAAGTTTGCTAATCTATAAAAGCCAACACATATTTGCAACCTTTGTTCTTTTATCCCCTTTACAGTTCTTAAACAAGGATCAAAGGTCAAACACGTTCTTTTCCGTACTGGATTAATACATTACGAATATAATACACAAAAACATGTCGACCTGTCACTTCCTACCGCATGAAGCTGAATGATTAATTTAGTATTGCTATTGGTTTTTTACAATTCTCTAGTTGAGCTTTAGTTCCAGTTGTATTATTTTTATAAGGACGAGCGATCGCGATCATTATTTATGCCAGGGGGAGGAATGGAGGATTTAAACTTGTTTTCGTTCGAAAAAAAATTTCGCGTTCCCCCTTTCGTTCAGTCAAAAAATGTTGGCATTTAGAGGATGTTTCCCATTAAAAAGTTCACGTTCCCTTCCACTTGGATTTTAAAATGTTATAAGACTTTCATATTTCGCACCTCTTGCTTACAATTTTCTGTCATATCCCCCTGCTTAAACCTCCAATTTCCCTGGCCGTAAAATAATTCCCCTCATAAAGTTAGGGAGGTCTTTTTGGAGTTTAAATTTAAGGGCAATGCCATTGCAGGGGTACACGAAATTTCGGGGATTTAAAGAACACCCGGATGTTCCGATTTGGGCTTATTATGTGCAGAAGGTTCCTGTGTGCCAACATGAGTCATGAGTGGGCGGAGTAGGATCCCCCGAAATAAAAAGAAAACATTTACCCCAAAATGATAAAAATGGATACACATGAAAGGGTCCGAAAAAAAAAAATCTGCACCCCATTTTCTAAATTTGCCCCATCTAAAAATCTCACCCAATCTGAAAAATCCTGGCTACGATCCAGGTGCGAGTTGCTTGACCCATATTTATAATATATATTCATTCTGGTGATTCAGAAGTGACAAACCTTCTGACACCTACCACCTCCAACCTGGACAATTCTTAACAGCACTATGTAAAACATTTTATTAGATAGCAAAGCCCGCACCATCCCCACGGGCTGTCGGCGCATTTAGTATCACCTGGGATGAGGGAATGTGATGCACTTTACAATGAACAATTGAATCTTGAATTCTGAACCAGGAAAGAAAGACATCTAAGGCCTGCAGATCTGGACTAAAACTGCTTGGACAGGAAATGCCGTGAACGCTGGGAGGAGACAGTCCTTTGTCTGCCATCTCAATGCTGAGCAACTCCTCGGCTCGCAAATGGTCGTTTTCAAGGGATACTGATAGTGATCCCACTCGCTTGTTAGAAAGAGATCACCAAACTCCATTGAGCCCCCGGCGTGGACGGCCACTTCCACCCCGTTCTCATTAACTTAGCTTACATCCAGAGGCTGATAATATACAAGCGGAGTTCCTGATGCACTGTGCCCACAAGTCTTGAATGGATCCAGGAGTTCTACACATCATGTTGCCTTACCAACTACCGCCCAATATCACTACTGTGGTTTCCTTCACACTCCTTGAGAGGCTGATCCCTGGCCCGGCTGGGAGCAGTCATCGAATCTGCAGGACGAAAAGCCGGATTTCGCTGTGGCTGGGCAGGCCACTATATCGATTTTTAAACTCACAAATGATATTGCGGAGAGCTTTGAAAAGCGTCGTAAGGCATGCGTCATCTTGGTGGACCTTAATGCCGCCCGCATTATGGACACCGTGTCGCACCAGGGCTGCACACTCAAGCTAAAGGAACTCCCAAATCGTCACCTGTACAAATTCATAAATTATGTTAACAGGTTTCAAATCGTAGCTTTGTTCTTATGAGCAGTGATGGGCAGAGCAGTAGTCTGCGCCGTCGAGGAACGGAGTCACAAGGATTCCAGTTTGGCTCCCGCTGTTTAACTTGTATATCGGCGATTTACCTCTAACAACATAGACAATATGCCCCCCCTACTTTTGCCGACGATCTTGCTCTCCGTTACTCGGACAGAATCTGGACTGAAGAAGAAAGTATACTTACTGCAGAATGCCATACTTGCAGCATATATCTTTAAGACCTGGAGACTCAAGCTGGGCGAAGCTAAGACTACCGCTAATGCCTTCATCAACCAAAGAGGTATCGCACAGCTCCAAATCTACCTCAATGGAGCGCTCTGCCATACAACCTACACCACTTATCTGGAGTGAAGCTGAATCGGCAACTACTTATCTGCACAAAAAGCCCATCTCGAGTCATTATGTACAAAGGTATCTTTGAGGAGTGTAACTCCTGTTGCTGCCTTGCTAGATCTTTATGGGGTGCGAGTCCACCCCACTCTATGCACCGCCACCCTGGATCTAGTCTACCACGTGATGAATAGCCCCCGAGCCCATGGTGCAATAGCTCTGACACAAAAAAGATGGGACACATTTTTGTTTAAACTAGACTATGAAAACAATTACTGGCTGCCTTGTCCCACTCCATCTTAGTTTAAAAGCTTTCAGAATTGAACCGCAATGCTCGGAGCGAGAAAACAAGGCTCTGTGACAACAAGAACCCTGCTGAAGAATGTACGAGTACAAGTTGATTTAAAACTCGCCTACGTGCAAATGCTATGGCAATCCAAAACACAATGCATTCTTGCAAAAATAGTACAAAATATGCACGCATAAACGCCCCAACTTATTGCTATTGGGAATGCCAAAGCATGAGAACAGGTTAGAATTGGAGTACAGGTAATATGGACCTCTTAAACAAAGTCGTATCTTCCACAATTTATTTTCATTCTTTTAATGTTTATATTACAATTTGAAAGCTTTGGCTTTCGAAAATTGTCAAAAGGGTCCTATTACCCCTGCATGGGGCCAATAGGGACACTCGTTATTTGCAATCGAGGCGGGTAATGTAGACCTCACATAGATCACGTGTATGTAAGCTAAACAGGGTCATAACGTATTGATTACCAACGAGTTGCTTTCGACCGGTATCCGTATTTGGCCCAGTCCAAGTTCTACATGGGAATATACTAGGGGTGTCAATCCCGAGGGGTGCCACATTGATAAGTACTCCTATGGGTAATGTCAGTGATTATATTGCTATGGTAGCATCCTCATGCCGAGGCT
This sequence comes from Ophioderma brevispina, assembly GCA_023653785.1. Taxonomy (NCBI): domain Eukaryota; kingdom Metazoa; phylum Echinodermata; class Ophiuroidea; order Amphilepidida; family Ophiodermatidae; genus Ophioderma; species Ophioderma brevispina. The sequence goes on from JAMKCH010063152.1 coordinate 115,931, forward strand.
CAAGAGAAACTGTTTAATATGTCCACTGACATTAGAAAGAATTGTTTGGTGGAAATGCTTAACTTGAAATTTTTTTCAGGATTTTCAGGACACTACATTCGTTTATAGCTGAAAAAACTAATGAATATAGTGTTGATTGATGGTCTTCACGTAGCAATAAAAAGGGACACTCCTACGATCCCTAGTTAAAAGTTATAATGGCTCCATATGGCCTGGGGGTCATTACCCCACTTTAATCTGTCTAGATCAGATAGAAATCATTGTATCGGCTTAAAAGTTTAAATGTTATATCGGATTAATATAGCTTTGGAATATGGGTATGATGGTCATGCCTTTCCTGTAAAACAAAGAAAATATAGTTTGTTCCGGTTGGAAGTACACCTTTAAGGATTCAAAAAAACACTATCGCTTTTAGCTACATGGGGTACCAGACGAGTGGCATGACATTAAAAATGTATTCTAATCAATGTTCCTCTAGTTCCCTCTGTAACATTGGTAACACATCTTGAAGAGATATGTTCATCAACTTGATGACACGTAATTTTAGACCCCTACAACCATGATATATTTGCAGTTATAAAATGTATTTTCTAATTGAACAAAACTACAGTTTTGTTAAAACATATTTGTATTGGCTTTTTTTTTTATTTCATGTCTGGTTATGAGGCAGGCAAAAACTCATCTAAGGCAAATTCCAAATGTTAAGATTTTTTCTTCTCACCAATTGCAGTCACTCGACTTATATCAAATATACGTAGCAGCGGATATGATACAAACTCACAAATATTAAATGCCCACCAAAGCATGCGTTAGACATCGACACTAAAGCCATTGTACACAACGTCGTCAGCATCAACATACTTTAAGATTGGGCAAATTTGGGCATAGTCAATTCAGCATGTTCTGTTAAATCCACAAACCCCACCCAGTTTTCACATATTAATCCATGTACAGTATTGAAAAAATGTCCCCATTTGTGTTGTATTTTCAATACGCTTATTGTGATTTTTCACACTCAGACCATAGCTCTGTAGCTCTGAATTAAGACTGGGCATATTGCGGTGTTGAAATTTCAGTTATGTAATATTAAAATCATTAATATATTCTTCACAATGAAAAGCAAGTTTTGTTTCTTTTATGCTCACATTTCATGGTATAGGATGATTTTCAATCGCGGATTTTCTCAATGACTAAAATTACGATAGTATAAATGTTTGCGACGTTGTGCATAGATCATTAAAAAAAGTTCTTGCTTAGAATCCTGACTCATCTACAGTTTAAACAACCCGCCAACTTATACAAAACGGAACTTAATATGTCTTTCTGTACTCAAAAGAAGAAACATTTTTCACTTTGCTGAATTCATAATAAAAGTTTTATAAACAAAATAAATGCCTAACCATATAGGAAGTCAATATCTGCCATGCTCCACCATCGGTTCCACATATCACTATCCTATACATGAAAGGTCATTTTTGAACAAATACAAACATCTTCGCTTTCTATAGATTCCTTGATGACATCATCCTGCGTCTCAAATTTTATTTTAGGGAAAATCTGGGAAGATATTCGAATTTCTGACTCAATTACAGCCAAGCCTCAACTTACTCCACAGAAAATACACACGTTAAACATGTGCCCTGTGATTGGGTTGAACCATTGATGGTGGTTAACGAAGATATGTAAGCAGGTTACATCATTTCTTATACGGCTAACTATCACCATTTTGTTTCTCATATAACGGACATTATTTCGCCCTATTGCTAACTGTGTAACTACGCGTTAAATAAATGCCTATGCCAGATCTGCTTGGCAATAACTTAGAACATTTGGATCGTTGAGGCGCATTACATGCTATTGATAATTTTGACAATTTCCGCAAGCTATTTCACGTATGCTGCTAGGGGTGGTGGGTGGGAGACAAATCCCTTGGAACCGTGGTTTAATTTCTCCACATCCTCTATTCCAGCTTGCACTGCAATCTCAAAATCATTATGAATCATTACAATCTGAAGTAATCCGGTGTGAAAGCAAACATAGTCCGACAGTTAATAAGTCCGGGCCTCCATAGACGCCACACGGAATATAAAGCGCGAAACTAATGTAATGAAGCTCAATGAATCGATTTGCACTATTGTTCACCATTTTTCCCGGAAGTGAGCCCGGAGGACTATTATCTCCTGCCACACCGGCATAGATCAACCGTTTGTTACAGCAAGGAAAAAGGAAACAATTATCAAAATATTAAACCATAATGGCACATTTTTGGAAGAGCGCCCCCCATCAAAAGTTGATATTGGCACACTTACGTTGGTACTTTGTCTAGGACAAACTATACCTGCGAACGACATTGCTAAAAATGCGTTATTTTATCATAAAATAAGCGATTTTGTAATTAGAATTGGGATCCCAGATTGGGACTTAACGGCAGCGCTGTGCCAGCTGAATGCTACGTTATGCATTGTCCATGTGAAATAGTCACCGAGAAGATAACCTCTCTCTAACTGACTTGCACCGAACCAATAAAACAAACTAATATGCGCTTAGACACGTACATGGCTCTATTCCCGGCTATTTCAATGGAGGCCTTTTCCAGCAGCCGTTGAATTATTATCGGATCCCAATAATAATTATTCTAATTACAAAATTCCTTCGTTGTGAACAAAGGAATTTTCGAGTAAACCCTTAGTTTACTAGCCAGTTACCAATGCAAATTACCGTTTGTTAAAAAATAAAATAAGCAACACATTACAAGACACAACCAAAACAATATTTAAAAGGAAAAAAATCAATTCGCCAAACATTAAAGCAGATTAAATCTCAAATTAATTCAAATTTTAAGAAGAATTAAACCCTTATTTTGTAGAGATCATTTCGATATAATTTGTCCTAATTTTAGCTATTTCGCGTATGTCAGTTGGTTGCTATTTCTTCTTGGGGGTGGTGGGTGGGGTGGGGAGGGACGATTCTTGAACCGTGGTTAAATTCTCCATACACCCATCCCCCTGCCACTACATCTCAAAATTATTACACTCTTGCAACTGAAGTAATCCGGCATAGACAAAAAAGTTGTATCACACGTTTTGTACAGTAAGAGTAAAAGGAAACACTAGCATGCATTCTAATATTAATTAGATTTCAATTAGGCCCCCCCCCAACCGTGTGAACATGTAAAATAGTCTGTTAAAAAAACGGATATTCTCGGGATAATGCTTATGGATAAATAAACAAACGCTTACAAGACACCTATTAAAAGAAAAAATCCATGCCGGACGTAAAGCAGATATACATCTTGATAATTCCAAATTGTGTGAAGAGAAGAATAATTTTTGTTAGAATCATTTCGATTATTGTCCTCCCATTTCTTCCACCTAATTTTTTTTAAAATTTTATTTGCATTGTTTTTTGCAAAATAGGACTCTAATCACCTTTATTCTTGAATATGGCAAAGTCTTAATAGCCTTCTGATATACATATACCTCCGATTATCGGTATATGATACCCCTACCCCAATACCTTTTCTTTTCATTTAGCAGTCTTAACCCTTCGTTGTAGCACAACCACATCACCGGACAAAGAAAAGATTACTTTTACAACAGCACTTTTGGGGTATCCAAAGATATATACTAACCGTATTTGAGGTCAAATTTCGTATATCTTTCTGAGCCAGGTCAAACCTTTTCTAAGCGACTCTTTGCCAAGTGGGTCCCAGCCTATAAAGCGAAACTTTTAAAAATCCTCGGACCAAACCTTTTTTTACTCCTCCTGACGAGATAGCTCCGAGAAATAAGTTGATGAGGTTTCAAAACAATTAGATGTGTTTTACTTTTGACCCCAGTGGGAACAAAATTACCCATTTTTTACATGTGTCCCCATTGTTGATTTTCTGACTTTGACACATTAATTCTGTGACAAATTAGAAGTGTAGATAACACCATTTTTTTTTGCAATGTCGTTTAGATAAAAAACTTTCTTGCACTATGTCTGAATTAAACAACCAGAAATACGTCCCGTTAGTCCAGTCTGTTAGTCCAGGCTAGGTATAATAACTGATTATCGACCTTGTATTTTTTAAACGGTTTGTAGACCGGTTTCTTATGCTGATTCTGAAAGCCGATGGGAGCCAGAAGACGAAACCTTGGTCATTTGAGACACGCAAATAGAGAAAAGGGCCACCAAAACACAATAAACTATCTGTTGTTCACTCAAAAGTTGTAAGTTGTTGCTGTATCGTTAAAACATTAAGTTTTGCAACTAAAACATTATTTAATACACGAAATCAATTAAATCCAATACAGCCGCCCATTCAATACATTGTCTGATCGTGATCTGCTTTTGCAGGAGGTTGGTATTTGGTAACCTGAAACAAGGGGGTTTTGACAGTCAAGAAATTAATTAAAATATGGAAAGTATTTTGAAAAAATGTGATAATAATTACTTCATCCTTAGATTACAAAGATTAGCTTTTGATCTCTAAGATGGCATATTGAAACTTTAACTAAATAGTACACAAAGGTCTGTGTCTATTATGGGAGTTATCCGATCAGTTTATTATCATTAGATAATCAGAGTAATCGGTATATGTAAGATGCATCAAGATGGAATCCAGTCGCTGTGGCTGGAAAGGATACTTACGAGCGGCTTGAAAATCCGATACCTAATATAGTCCAGAGATATGTGTCTCTTTGTTTTCGGTAGGTTTAGGCGTCATTGGGCCATCTTATTGGGAACCCATTAGATGAGAAATAATAGTCAAAGACACCTAATGTGCCCTTAATAGGATTTTTGGAAGGATATCCAATAACAACACAAACACTATAGGTTTAAGTATGAATGAATGTTGCGCCTTTACTTACTGAATTTGCACCTATTGGACGCCTTTAACTTGGTCACCATGGGGCACAAGGGTTTTGACTGGAACAAGAAAAAAATCCCATTTTTGAGTAATTAACAAGATGAGTTTTTAGTATTTTTGCTGGCCTTAATATAACAAGGTCATATGATTTTGCCGAATTTAAAGTATTGTTGACCGCGAAACTCAAAATATATCAAATCAAATTCGGTCAATGCTTACAGTTTGCCTTGCCTACGGAGAGACGTATTGTATTGGCACTGAAAAGTGTGCATGTTTGACTCTATTTATTTGTAATTATTGTTACCTAGTATAAATGACCCATTTATAGTCAAGAAAATAGAATTATTATAAGTGAAGGCACAGGATAACGACATCAAACAGAAAGTGCATCGATAATTGAGATTTATAGTGCATCACCGTATTGAGAGAACCTTGGACATGATCACAAAACAAAACAAATATGTTCTAATAAAGCTGCAACGGTTTTAAAACTACGAAGCAATATTGCTGGTTGGAAGCGGGATGCTTTGGGCAATCATGATGATACCCAACATGTTTGGAGCGAAACGGATCGTGATGAAGGTATGGTTGCGAGGCAAAGAAAAGAGGAAGAATAGCAACAGGATGAGTTGGATGATATGGACTAGTTGATTGCCACAAATGCTTTTAAGGCTTGCAAATGCTTTTAATGACGGGTGAACGATCGATAGAAAGCCCTCATGCCAAAAACCACACCGGCGCCTGTTTGCGCTATGTGACTTTAGCTTTAAGAGGAGAGAGAGAGAGAACATTATGCAATTACAACTGACCTTTACGATCAAATATGTAGCTGGTAATCACGCGTTAGATTATGGGTCTATGTTCTGTCACGTTCGAAAAGTGCGCAAAGTTGTGTACTCCTTACTTGCTTCGTGTCCAGGGTGGTCGGACACGAACTGATCGATTGGCATTGGAAAACTTCAAAAACGGTAATTTGGGGAACTGCTACGTGCATTACTATGGCAGTCTCTGTCTCAGATTTCATTACAAAATCTCATCTTAACCTAGTTCAGACACTTAGTAATATCATGACAATTTTGACTAAATTATGTTCTTCAAATTCCGTCGAGGGTAGTGGATTAACCTCGCTGCAAAATTAATGTAATTTAAAAAAAAAAAAAAATAGATTTAAATATTGGTGACCAGTCGCTAGACTTAGTCAAGTCTGTGTGTGCCCATTCGATTCGATATGCGTAAGAGCGTTCTCCTACCGCTCAGTTTTGAAAAAAAAGACTAGTGCCTTGGGTTTATGCCGGAACGTTGATGCGTTTGAATTCGCTGTTGCTGGTAGGATGGCAAATTCAACCCCCCTCGGTCGAGTCTTAACAACCCATTGATGAATTTTATAACCTATCAGAAAGTTAGCATAATTACATTTTACACTGTAAACCAACAAATAAGGAGCAAATTAGGGATTATCCTCAGATGTGTCGCAAAATCAGTCAAATAGAGTAATTAAACCCAACAATGTTTAAGGTTTACCCCACTTTACGATTTGCTCACCTTAAGGGTCCTACCCTTTATTTACTGCTTACTTTAAGCGTGGAAATGTAACTTCCTCTTTGTTTGTTGGTTTTGCTTGCTTTTTTACTGAAGACTGTGGCAATTAAAGGCCATCCAGATTAGTTTAAGCGATAAGCAGGGTCATCATTGCGTAATCATTGGAATCCATTGGGATTTTGTCCTGTTACGACTCATGCTTGCAAGTTAGCCTAAATTTTACACCGTTCTAAGCTTGCGAGCAACCATTTTGTGTATTTTAATTGGGTCCTTGTATGCTTGTATTCTATGGTTTCATTTTTCATGGTATACCTATCATTTGCATTTTTTAATTTTATTTTATCAAGTACTACCTATCATCTAATCATGAGGTAAAAGTTGTTTTTAGGGGGATATCATAAATTGATACCAACATTCTGACTCCTATGTATTTTATGTGGCTTTTGGCATCGGTTGTGAAATACGGTCGAAGTGGTTTTCTTCCTGTGATGTTACCAATTCTTGCAACCAGAATTAGCATTCTGGACATTGCATTAACCAAACATTTCCCGTCCCTCTTCTCGGTTCTGCCACTTAATCATACAAAGAAGCGACATGAGGAGCGAAATCCATTAATTGTTTTTTTTACTTTTACCTTGTCATTTCATTGAAATATTATTCTTTTATTTTTCTTTGCCATCACGGTAATGACTTAGGACTTTTGTGATATATAAGGTTGGTATTTTAGCATTAGGCCATAAGTTATAGCATATGATTGCCACATCTAAAATTGTTCTCTCAATTAGGCATGGCGATTACCATTTTACACACCCATAAAGGAAGAGGAATAATAGAAGGTCAACACAAGAGGGGGGGTGGAGGATATTAATGTTACTCTTAGGCAAGCATTCTGCACCATAGAGGACTGCCCAAATCGTGTGCCACGCATTTTAAAATGGCGGATGAATTTGGGCCCTGAAGACCGAGTTTAGAACGAGTTTGGGTTGATTCCGTAGTGAAAGGAGTGGTACACGATTGGACTCCGCAATCTTTCTGTGTTCAATATTATTTTGAAGCATACTGACTTTTTTTCGAAGCACAGGATTCAGCTTTCCCTTCTAGTCCCACTTACATTTACAATTTCACAAAACTAAAAAAATTAACATTTTAAGTTACAATGACAACAAGATCAAAATAATGCCAATTTTTAAAAACTATGCGACATTGGCTACAATATGACATACAACATGCATATGTAACCTAATGGTAAAGTCAAGAAAACTGCAATCGAATTGGATAAAAAAAACCTATACCCCCTTAATAATTTCATGGCAAATTGAACTCTGGAAAAGATCCACTTCCTATTTTAACTTTTACCTCAGTGGCCCCCTTCTTAAAGTTTCGTACTTGATGACCCCATTTTTATTCAGCTTGTGTACCGAATGACCCCGTATTTTTTGGTACATTTTATCTGAAAGGACCCTATTTTTCACCTGGCCGAGGCACATATACTCATCACTTCACACAGGGAGTGCCCCAGTACTAGTTGATCCAATGTGTTTGAATTAATTCTCCCTGATAATAATTTGCTAAATAAAGATCCCGAATGTCGTCTGACAAATCATCTAGAATGCAAAATGAATTTTGGCGTGAAAAACTGCGGCCATCTGAATAATGACCATCATTTGCCACATTTCAATTACAAGTGCTACACATCTTGCAGACATATCCATGCAAAACATGTTCGAATAATACTAACATAAATCGAAAATCTTCCTTAACATGTGTTTATGAGCTATATACCTTGTCGAAATATGGGCGTATAGACCGTATTCAATATGACGTCAGCCACCAGACATGTTGGTGGACAAGATGCATACATTCCAGGACTACGATACATTAAGCTGTCAATCGATCCATGTTTAGCCATTGCACATGGATCATTGACAGGTGAATGTATTGTAGTACTGGAATGCGTCTATCTTGTCCACCAACATGGCTGGCTATTGAATACGGTCTATACGTCCACGTAGGATAAATGCAAATTAGCATGTCTTGCCAGGCTTCCCTTTTTCTACCTTTTTGATATGTTGCTTGGGAAATATTTTACTGCTAGTTACAGCCAAAAAACCTTCTGTAGTAATTTTGCCCAGTTGTACCTAGTATTTCTCATAGATTGAGTGGACTACTTTTAGTGAAATGAAGTCAATATCTTGCTTTAATCAAAAATATAGTTAATAATTGATAGGGGATTGACAAAGAAGAACTGATACCAGTGGGTTCTTAACACTAGACTTACGAAAATGTAGGTTGGTCATTCTGAAAAGGGCTTGCTTAAGACTGAATCTGAGATTTTCCGAGGAGGGACGCCCTCAACTTTCAACTAAATTTTGGTTTTGCATATACGTAAGCTTATAATAATAATAATAATAATATCATATTCAACACGGTAACAACACCATGTTGCAACCAATACATTGGTGTTCACAGTCCGTGTGGGTACATTAAAATAAGCAATAGGTGTGTATATATATCGCTATCTGGCTTAGGGGAAGTGAGCTTTTGATATTCAACAGACGGCGTTAGGGGGAAATATAGCCTTCCCCCTAACGCCTTCCTTTGTAGTTGCGATTATTCCGTTATAATAACAATAGAAGTGATTTAAGGTATGCAAAATTTTGAAAATTATTCAAATTTTGAGATTTTGTCATACGGCTGTCTCTAAGAAGATTTTGTTATGACAAGCCCGTCGTAACCTCATTAAACCGAGAATATTTAAAACCTTCCACCGAACGTCTAAGTGCTGTTTTCTAAGGAAATATAAGCCAGTTAAAACTTTCTGTTCACTGCTCAACTGATGTCACGTCAACTTGTGATCAACTTCACTGACCAAGATGTTTACAGTGATAAAACCCTTGCAGCCGAAAGACGTTAATATTAATATCATATATCATTGGATAGGTTGGCACGTCGATTAGGTGTTCCAATAACATGAACTGTGTTTTTTCAACATTAAGGCTCAGTTATTTATAGCCAACCATGTACTTATCTTATCAGAACTTGATTATTTTGTTTTCATATTCATTATATCGTTTGAAGCATAGTCGATTAACAGTGTCGTCAGCATACCTACAAACTTTAACTATTAAAATTTAGGAAGGTCCTTAGTGGTGTGCGCATGCGCGGAGTGTGAACGTTCTGCCTGAACATCGGCGGAAACGTCCATCCACACCTTTCGTACTTCCATCTACGAAAACGTGCTAATATTCTGCTTATGACATCCTTGAGAGCAGTTGGTACTGAAGTGTGTAGTTACTAACTCTAGTTGCAAGATTTTTGACTTTTCTACAATTCGTACCACTGTAATGTTCGGCCATGTTACATCGTGGACTTGCCTGTTCCTAAGCGTACTGTTGTATGCGTTGAAGTGTATTTACCAAGCTACATCCAGTAATAACATGGCGAAGCCTAAGTCTAAGTGCCTTGACAACGGGCGGCACTCGCGGTGAACTTTATCGGTAGGGTTAGATTGTCCGTTAGCGTTGGTGTTTTTATTACTACATGTTTCACCACCCACGTTAATTATCGAGCAGGATGAGGGGGACTCATTCTGGTTTGTGTATTGTTATACTGGGTCATGCCTCCAATTGCAACGGGCCATGGCTTCATACTTCATTGACTGATTCACGGACTCACAATGATTCGGGGGATCATAATGGATGAATGTTAATGACATACCTGTTAGCAGCTATGATTATTCCATCAAATCCATAATGTATACATGGTCCAATTTAAATCAGTATTTCCCAACCATGGTAAATATTATCACGGTTTTAAATACAGTGCTCAATCCAGGGTCTGCACAGAAGCAACCATCCATCTAAACTTTCCATCTTTTACATTGCCATGTTGATGCTCTACGGACTGGGCGATCTCCATCATAATACGCCGTCCCAATCAGCCTAAATTTCCGTGCGTCGTATGTGAAAAGGCTGCTAAGTGGAACCACCCCACGATTCTGTAGTTGTGATAGATGTGATGGGGGGTGTATGTCAGCTGTATGATATGAACTCGGTGTGTATGATCTTGGCCCCAAACAGTAGCGTTACTGGATATGCTGCCAATGCGGCATGCCAAATTTTCGGATTCTCTTTTTTCTAAGTCAGATGCCACCTTGTCTAATCAATTCTCTTGCCTTTCTCAATTGTGAAGTAATACTCTAAGCGATAGGTTCTGACATCAACAAATCTACCAGATCCATGCAAGGTAACAAAGGTAAACAGACCGGTCAAGAGATATAAACTTGGTGCCAGACCCCAACGCTCTAGCCTGAAGGTCTTGGTTCTCAATTTACAAGGATGAGAGGTAAAGGTGCCGAATTGCCTTGTTGTGTTGATGTAAATAATCCGGACGGTCGTATTGTAGAAACCCACTTAGATTACACTATAAATAGCAGTGAATTGTTCCCTCTCAATACCAGAACTTTAGAGATCGGATTTTGGCATCAAAAAGGGAGAGTTTTGATCGTGTCACAAATGATCTGCTAGCCGACCCACCCAGACTTGATTTAGATACCAAAGTGTGAGGCTGTTTGGATATCCCGTCTATTCAAAGGTATGACACACATCATCGTCGAGGCATTTTACCGTTCCAAATCTTGGTAATCACCTGATGCTTTAGAAAGCTAAGGGAGTCGTCAGCGAATAAAAAAGAGCTAATCGTGTGCCATTAGATGGCTGGCTGGTGACTTAACTTCCCTAGTATAGATTGGGAGACCCAGAGTTAAGAACAAGCACAGTATGCTACTTTATCTAACAAAATGATCGATATTGCTTCGGATTGTGGATTAGAAACAGATGAGTTTCCCACCCAACACGTGGGACTAATATATGGATTTGTTTATGACTAACAATCCAACCTTAGTTGAGAGATCCATCTATTATCCCCGGGTTGAGTGACCATGATGGTATACCAATGCTTGTTATTGTGCTAGCCCATGGTAATCAAAACTAAACCCAGGAAAGCCTATATGTTTGGCAAGGCTGTGTTGACAGCATTAAGAAGGAAAACCAGGTTACAGGTAATGATTTGTTGCAAAGGGACACACACGGGAGTTCAGTCTGTGATCTTTGGGCTGAGTTTGAAAACATACCAAGAGTGTCATGGAGACTCATGTTCCAACTCGTATGGTCAACAAACAAAATTGACCCCATGGATAGGGAGGAAAAATCAAGCGTCTGGCTTATGAAAAGAAGCAGAGAGCGTTATAATTCAGATACACTGACATATCGGAGATCCTCAGCGTATCCATTTTTTCTCAGCGCCCTCACTCTTTCAACCCTCCAATTTCCTCACTTCAACCTCTTGTTTTCTTATCTAAAAGTCACACTTTGATAGTTTTTCACGCACTGCGCAAGGAGACCCAAAAAAGTAGAGAAAGGCCCACAGAAATTCATCAATTCAGTTTGTCTTGATTCTGGCAAAAAAATTCTGCGTCATTCAGAAGAGTCAGAGGCTACACATCCGTAATGACAATTTTAAAGCCTTTTAAAAAGAAAAAAGATACCTTCCTACTTTAGGTACCAGTAATTATCCCACCATTGCCAGATATTCAATATTCTCTTGAGGGCGAATAAAGTTGCTCTCCGAACTCAATACTTAACAAAGACTCGGGACCAGATGGTATACCCGCCCAGATACTAAAGGTAGCTGCCGAGGAGATAACCGTGCCTGTGTTTTCTCTTTGAAAAATCCTTAGAGTTGGGTGAGCTGCCACCTTTTGGCTTTGCGCCAATATTACCCCCATTTTAAGACGGTGATTTAGCTAGAGAGTTAATTAACGGCACGCGGTATTCACTTACCGCAATCTGCTGCAAATTGTAGAACATATCCTACACTCACCAAAATAAGGCATCATTTTGATTCTCATCGGTTCTCACTCAAGAAAACACGGCTTTCGTTCTCATCACTCCTGACATCACAGTCATTTATGACCTCAATGATCTTCTTCAAAAAACTTAATGCCAGATCCCAAAAACTGATTTAATCGTAATGGATTTCACAAAAGCCTTGACACTGTCCCACCCAATCGCCTCTTACTTAAACTAGCTTATTATGGTATTCGTAACCGCACATGACTTGGATAGCAAATTTCCTCATGCACCGTAAGCAAAGGGTCGTTGTCGATGGTGAGCACGCGCTTGGACAGATATTGATTCTGGCGTTCCCCAAGGACGGTGCTGGGGCCTTGCCATTCCTTGTCTACATAATGACTTGACCAAACTTATCATAAGAAGTAAGGCTTTTCGCAGACGATTGCGTATCCCTACAGACCAAATACGCCTGATTTTGATCATGATCAAATCCAGGAGGATCTTAATCCCTTGTTAACTGGCAGGAGAGTGGCAATTGCATTTCAACACCAAAAAAGTTTCGCTATGCAATCAACCATGCCAGGCTTTAAAGTTACGACTACAAATGGGAGAACATACACTGGAGGAAACAAAATGCCATTCATACCTCGGAGTTGACATATCATAATTTATCTCGAATTAATCAATTCAACCGTATTGTACTACTGCTAACAGCGCAAATTGGGTTTAAGACAAAGAAATTTCATTCATGTACGAAGCAGATAAAACAAACCGCTTACATGTCTACAGTACGCCCTCACGTGAGTACGCGTCCTCGTGTGGGTCCATATAGGCAATGGTACATAATACAATTTGGGCCTTTCATTTAAATTTTCGTGCTCCAGCGGTGGGGATTACTTATTTCCTCACTAAAACAAAAAATATTATATTAACCACGAAAAGCTGTGTCCCCACATGAAAAAGAGTGCACATTATTTAGAAAAATGAATAATAGTTTACGCAATTGATTCAGATACCAGGACAATGGATATACCACATAACTTCAACATGCTAAAGCGAACAATGGAGCTAATGATATTCAATAATCGGTCCGGGGCACACATCACATTTGTTTAAATCTGGTAGTGTAATGTGCACGAAGTGATAGACTTCGAAGGTAGTCCTGCCGCATTGGCAATCTTTCCTCGTTCACGATAAAGACATCTTGAGATTCTACTGTGTGTCAATTAACTTGACCATATGATAATACTTTTTCTTTAGAAAAGGAACATGTTAAAGGGACCAAATTCATGAAAAAACGACCATGGCAAGGACTGACCTAATTTGTGCATACCTAGACGAAAGTTAATGTCTTTAAAAACCTATTTATATTCAATTTACCAGAACGGCCATGGTATTCAGCGACCTACATTTTAAAAATCATGAGCGAGGTGAGTATGTTGCCCGTTAAGTTATGAACAGATAATAGAGCTCAATACGACGAGTCATAAAACCTGATATAGCTTAAAAGCTTTTCAACATGGGCTACAATGTGACCCTGCATACCCTGATGAGAAGAGATCTGAAGTGGTTTTAGGTTGAGTGTTAATATAATTAGCTTATTGTTGGCTTGAGTTTTACGTGGACATATTGGCACTTGACATCTGGAGTAAATTGAGTGACATTTTATTCAATTTTTCTAAATAATGTGCACTTTTTTTCATGTGGGATACAGTTTCTCCTGTTTACATAATATTTTTAAATTTTTCGTTGAAGGAAAGTAAGGATCCCCACGCTGGAGGCACGAAAAGATCGTGAAATCGCGAACGTATCGTGGCCTAATACAAAAAGAACTCACCTCAGGAAATTGAAAGGGTTCAACGGCGGGCAGCCCGGTTTGTTTCTAACGATTTTAAGAAAACTAGCAGTGTTTCTTCCATGCCTAAGAAACTTAATGGACATCATAAGGAGGAATCGCTTAACATCTTTCAGAAGGCAGGGAGGGACTCCTACCCCTGCCGGTCGACGACCTCCTTCTGCCGACTCAAAGTCTCTTCAAGGCACCTTCATGAAACTCCTATCAAACCATACTGCAACAAGGGGTGTTACAAACCTTCTTTTGGCCGCGAACAATATCGGACTGGAATAAACTACCTACCACATCACTTACCATCTAATAAGCCAGATATCGGCAAGAAGCAAGTTATTAACCACTTTTAATCAGAAGGACTAAATCAGCTCATTGCGCCACACCTCACCCAACTGTTCGTTTGGCTTCCCGGAGGTTGAACAGTACTAGCTACAGATAATGTATAAAATAAAATACAACAGTGGCCCTAATATCGAGCCTTGTGGAATCCCACGTACACTCTTAGCTCTTTTGATCTGAACCATTAACACTCGTCGAATGATACCGATCATTAAGGGGGGGGGGGGGGTGGGTATGGGGTCGGAATATGATAAAAAGTTGTCCTAATCCAAAAATGAGATAAGGCCATGGCTACAATTGGTAGATTGAACTACAAAATGCTTTTTTATTCGATCGCAATTGGGACATTCGGTTCCCGAGATATAGCTGATCAAGTGCAATCGTGTACGCCAATTTCCAAAATGCATCATCGCCTATATTTATCATGTGAAAAATCAAGGGGTTTTTTACAGATTTTTAAAGATTTATTTATGACTATTAACACATTTTATTTGGCTAAGTTGACGTAAACATTTCTCATATTATCCTTTCCATAATTTAAAGTAATTAAATGTCCCCGGGTAAGTTATTTTTAATGTTTTTTTGTTTCCTCACCCTGCGATATTTTAAGAAAATTATTTTAAAATTAATAACGACATGGATGCACCTATTTCGATGATTCGGCTCATGATTAATTATGATCATATGTAAAAATGAAATTTAAAACAATAATTCCATATTTCATATCAAAAGCGCCCGCATTTTGTCTAAAGTTTCGAGGCCTATAACTCGTTTCGTTAAAATACGCAAACCCCAAAACGAGAATGAACGTAACTAATGACGCTACATGCTATGACATGAAATTTGGCACACATATTAAGCAAATACAGGCCGAGTGAACCATGAAGCCCGATTCAAATTGTGTTTCCAATTCCAATTACCGCATGAAATTATGCGATTGGTCAATTACCGGTTTGCCATGGCAACGGTATTCAAAATTCGGCTTCATGTTTCACCGCGTATTTACCTCCTGCATAAGTCACCCAATTTTCGTCCCAGTAGCATTTTTGGTGTGTTTTAGTCCATTCGTTTCTAGTGTTTAGCATCAGAGGCCTTACGTGGTTCCATGGCACCAGAGAAAAATTTTCAGGATTTTCAAACTTTGTGACACGGCTACAATATGATAAAAAAAAAAAAAAAAAAAAATATAACATGTATTGCCCCCCACTATTATGAACATTTAAGAAAAATCATTTCGAAGTTCACTTGATCAACCCATCCCCCCCCCCCTTAGATAACTTGAACCATTTCCCAACGTCAGTGTTGAGACCATAGCTCTGAAGCTTTCACTCAGAAGATGTTGATACAGTATCGAAAGCTTTTTCTTAGATCTAACTAACACATCAATACATTCATCCTTTATCAACTTGCCTTTAGTCAATCTTCAGTAACATTAAGTAGTGCTGATGACGTAGAAAACCCTGGGCCGAAAACCTGATTGCTGTCATGTAACTTGGATGAGTCCCCAAAAATGGTAACCTGGCAAATACACAACTCTCGATAATTTTCGATAAAACAGAGATTGAATGGCCCTATAATTAATGGATCTGTGTTGTCACCGCTTTAAATGCAGGAAACCTAGCTTTTTTCCACTTTCTTGGGATGTACTTGTTTCAAGAGATAGATTAACCAGGGATGTTACAATTGGAGTACTTTCATTGCTTTTAAACTTCAACATTTTAGATGGTATGTCGTCAATACCTTAGCTTATTATCAGGAAGTGTCCGAAGCCGCTTATAAACATTCTCAACACTGCACATAATTGAAATTAAAACACTTGTCAGCAGCTGTGTTATTAACCTGTTTGGTATCAATATCATATCTGGAATTGCAGCTAATAGGACCTCACATTAGCACAATAATCATTTGAACATTAGCAAGTCTTTGGAGTTTGTGGCATTCGGATTTAACCGTCTTGATACAATTTATTCCGTATTCTTTAGTTTCCCAGGTACATGTGGGTTCAGGTTGGCCCATATTGGTTGGAATCCTTTGTTTTCAAAGCATTTGTATATACATCTTTTTTGATTCCTTAATCATTGAGTTCACACTGTTTCTGAGTTTCCGGTATTCTTCCATAATACTAATCACTGGGTGAAATAACTTAAGCTACTTAGCTCGAATCGAAATCTTTCAATTAGAAAATCGCAACTTTGTTAAACTTTGGAATTGTGCAATTTAGATTCTATATTAGTTCCAGATTACAATTTTTAATATCTACAAAAAGGTATATTTCAAGCTAAGCACGTTATGGAGTCAGGAATTCCAGACATGGTCCAATATTCCCTGGAACTTTCGGTATTGGTAGCCAGAAGGCGGAACAAATAAACCATAGCTGTTTTTTTTTTATTTTCAATAGAGTTTCCTAATGTTGTGGAGGAGCTCATATCAAAAGTCCCAAGAGTCTGCCTTGTTATAATTCAAAAATAGGGCGTAAACTTTAAAACCTGGGTAAAAAATGAATTAGTTCAGTTGAGTTAAATCCTGGACTATTGTATGATTCTAGTCACACTGACAATAAAATGTATAGTTTGTCTACTTTGTGACCTTTGGTTTTAGCTATAAGACTCAAAAATTGTTGTCGTGAGGTAAGATTTTCAAAACATTCGATTTAATTTATACCATTCCATTAGACCGGCGAATTCTTGTATATGCTAGTAAGTGAGGTTCATATAGGGATGTTGGACAAAAGATTCCGTTAGATGTTTATTTTCTTTGTAATGAAGTTAAATTATCTTTCAGTATTGTCCAGTAAAAGCTAACTAAGTTGGGCTATATTCATTCGTAATAAAGGCTGTAGGTCTGTGCACCATTTTTAAAAAGTTTCACGTTCGCCACTAATAATCGTTATGTGTGACCGCTAGAAAGCATTTCTAAGTCTTCATTTCCGTTTTTTAAAATTATATCTTGCTCATTAACTGTTTCAATTAATGGGTTGAAATACATGCTCTGCTTTTGCATTACGAACAGATAAGTGATTGTTTTTGCTGTTTTTTTTGAGTTGTCATTTTTAAAAACTTGGTGGACACACTACCGTATGTCTTAATAAATTATATTCCTCGATTCTACTGAGGGATATGGTACCTGGAAGGCTAGAATTTGTTTTGGAGTTCCATTATGCATACCTGTAAGTACCAATCCTGTAAACTGAACTACCATGGATTCCAAACATTAAGACATTCAGAAGGTTAAAAAAGTTTATCCGTGATCTGGCAGGTGGTTGATCGCAAAGGTGCAATTTATTACGGATTGAAATGTTACTGTATATTTCTCATTGTCGTCATGGACCTGGTAAGTTGTAGGTTTTAAATCCAATTAAGGAAGTGTAAAACATTTTTCACCTGCTTTGAGAATTCGATGCTATAACATATGCATTAATATGATTTTGCATTCTGTAATTCAAATCTAGAGGATTATTTCTCTATGATGTGTTATATCAACTTTTAATTCGAATATGTGCAACATTACCACTGTGACATCGAAAGGATATCAAATAAACGTTTATATTAATCTATTATGATCATTTACATTTAAATTGCATTGATGATATATCCTCGTGTGACATTAAGTTAAAGCAATGATGGCACATTTTTTGAGAGCGCCCCCAATTTTCAACATTTGGTATTTTTGCACAGTTACGTTTTGGTAATTTGGTCTAGGAAACTATACCGCGAACGATAATGCTAAAAAATGCGTATTTATCACAAAATAAGCGATTTTGTAATTAGAATTGAGATCCCAGATTGGACTTACCAGCAGAGTCTGGAATGCTACGTTTATGTCCTTCCATGCAGTGAAATAGTGCCACGTCGAGAAATAACCTCTAACTTGGCTTGCCTGAACTATTAAAACAACTAATGGATGACGTAGACACGTACGTGGGCGCTATTTCCCGCTATTTCACATTGGAAGGCCGTTTCCAGCAGCCGTTGTATTATTATCGGGGATCCCCGATATAATTATTCTAGTACAAAATTCTTTCGTTTGTGACACATAGACATTTTCGAGCTTAACCATTCACAGGTATAGTTTACTAGCCCAGTACCAATACAATCGTGTAAAAATCTCCAAATATTTGAAAAATTGGGGGCGCTCTTCAAAAAAATGTGCTAATATTGCTTTAGTTTAAGGGTAACAAACTAAACTGGTAGGTACTTGCTTGCACAGCTCCTCCAAGTATAGCCTTGTTCAAGGCACTCTACCAACTTCCTTCATTGGTTTACACGTCTGATAAAATAATGTCACCTACAGGGTTGAATTCAACAAAAAACGTGACCCTGATTGTGTTCGGCGCCATTTTGAATATGTATATTAACATATGCTGATATATCTGAACGCTTAGTTCAGATGATATCACATATGTTAGATAATCTGAACGCTTAGTTCAATATCTTTAAATTTGCTGCAAAATCATTTACAATCGGTTAGGTATAGACCGAGCTACAGTCGTTTGAATCAAGTAGTTGTTTTGCGCTCGTGCACGGATTAAAATTAAAATGATTAGGCGTTCAGTGAAGCAAATCAGTGTCCGGGCTATTTCTGCAGAATAAATGTGACGCCTTTGAACCCCATAAAAAAATTCAGTCACAATTTACCATCGATCCCTCTTAAAGGAGAACCGACTAAGAATAACTTATACAATACGCTATAAAAAATAATTATTGACAAATATCAAGTGGTTCATGGGAAAAAAACGGAATTCTAATAAATACAAAATGAATGGAAAATTTTGTCTTACCATGCGCTATTTTAAATTCCGCTCGTGTAGATGGGATTATGTATACGGTTATGGGATCGGGACGGCACAGTAGCGTAATACACCTTCACACTGACGCTTTCATATGTGCATTTCCTATGGCTATATGACGCAAACGTGCCGACGGTAATCGAATACACGTTTATACAGGGCGAGAATTTTAAATAGCGCATATGGTCAGACTAGATGTTCTATGGTTAATGTTTTAGATGTTTAGATGAAATCACTCGATATGTTGTCAATAATTATTTTATAGAGTATAGTGTATTGAATATTTATTCGTTGTACGGGTTCTCCTTTAACGTTTATACGTTCCTCATCACTCATGAAATGACCCATGAAACATTGATTGCCTTTTTGATGATGATGGATGATGGGGAATCGCTTCTTTTCAGCACATGAAAAGGGTTAATTATTTTTTGATAGTGAATTAATTTGTTTTCATGGCATAGAACATACATAAGCAGAAAAATATTTCTGCAACAGGGTTGCTATTTTTATTTTTAAAATCACACTCCGTTGGTGCCTAAGGGGGGGGGGTTCCTAGGGACCCAAGCTTAATTATCTCATAACGGGCGAGAAAAATTTTATTAGTAAATTTTTTTTACGGAAAGAAGCGCATCGAATAAGTTGCACCAATTACAAAAAATTAGAGTTCGAAAAGATTTCGCGAGTGAGAAATCGCCGAAAAACAAATCTTGGTACTGTGGAACCCCCCCCCTTAGCACTTAAGTGTTAAATTGTCGTATGATAATTGTCCCCCTTTATCGGAAATTTTCTAACCTATTACATACACTTTCAGGAGTATGTTGAGAAAGGGGTCGATTCATAAGGACCTGATCCTGGTTTAGATCTGGGTTTTTAAAATTTTGACTCTCTTCAAGAATACCAGCCTATAGGGGTAGACAATAACTGACTGTAGAACGAATTCCGTTGTCCCCATCGGGGCTGGGCTTGGGGAAACCAAGTTTAAATTCTTAAGTAATCTGACAATCACATAACTGTATGTTAACCGCACATAAAACGGCACATTTTTTTCTTGAAAAATGAAATAAAATGTCACCTCAATTTTGCCAATATCAGAGACCAATGAATAGTATAGACTCAGCAAACCACGAGCTAAATATATTTACAATGGGCGGGTATGACAAAGCCATTGTTATAGTCAGGTGATGATCACCTCCACGAGTCGGAATGAGTAACAAAATACCCGTCCTCTTTCAAATACCAACCAGTTTACATTATAATATAGGTCGCTGACACTAATTTCTCCTGAAAACGCGGTTAAAATTAAATAGAAAGTGAGTTAAACAATAATACGGATTGGGTTTGCACAAAGTGTTAGGTCAAAGCTTGCCCAGCAACATTCTCTCATGATGTTTTTTTTGTGTTTCGTTCTTCCTTTCTTCCTTTTCGAAAAAATGATGAAAAATTATGCGTTTGAAATCTAATTGACACGCACTATAGAAGCTCAATATTTATTTATGTGTGAATGAAGATAAGTATTTTGTGCTCAGTCTTAAATTGGGAGAGCGAAACAGCTAGAAATTTTTTCAGGCTGCCGGAGGGACAATATAACAGTGGTCCTGCACCTCATAGATTTGAAAAGGAATCTGAAGGGTTTTTCTCCACCGCATCCCGGGCCGGTGATTGAATACTTTAACTCCCTTTGTGTGCTGAAGTCTATGAATTTTATTCTTTCAAGAAAATGTGCAGTTTTATTTGCCGAGAACAGAACGGTTATATGCTCTTAATACTTTTTACTATGAATTTAACTGGTTTCCCCAGCTCCCCCCCCACCCCAGATTTAAGGCGAAGAGCAACAGCATAGAAGGACATGCCCCCAGAGCTTAGCATGCTATCGACTCTTCAGTTCTTATGCAACTTCTCGAACCTTAAACTTGTCCAAAGTACTAGACTGTTTTGACGAAAATATGGCTTCAGGCCATGCTTAAAAGGCGGATTCAAATGTCATATCTGTGGATTGCATAATAACGAGTAATGTCACACATCGCGTTGAAGCCCTACTAAATATTCTCGTAAGTCTTTCAAGTAGATTAATAGGATTTAGAGTTTTAACACATTTTGAGATGGCAACAGGGTAAATCCAATACTTAATTGCCCTTAATGCAATTTTATAATCCACGATTTGCTTTTAATCCATTTCCAATGAATATTTTCCCAAATTACACAGAACAGGACCAGAGTCAAACGATAAGGGCACATTCTTTATGTGTACGTTGTACCAAAGAGTGCATTTAGTCAGGTAATCTAAAATTTAAATAATATTTCGTATAATAAAATGCAGAATAAACACTACTGACGTCACAATCACTGTCAGTAAAAAAATACATCGTGGTCTTTTGTTTCATTAACTATCTCCTGTTAGCAGCTACGTTTCACTGATATCGACCTGTTTTATAAGATACTAGTTTCACGGCCTTCCACGGCACTCAGTTTTTTATGATGTTCTGAGTCCGATGGTTGCCAGAAAGAGAACCTTGATTCATTTTTTGTGGAATCGCCAGAAGTCAAAATGGCCACTAAAAAAGATAAAATCATTTGGGCTTCCGTACCTTAGAGGGCCTCAAATATGATTCCTGACCTTTACGTGACTGACAATTTTGCAGCTATAATGATGTCCATCCAGGATGCCATCTTGCAGATATCAATCTATGTTTATTATATTTAAACTGCGCTGAAAAGTTATGAGTGATAACCGCATTTTTTGGCTCATATGTATAATGAATTATCGCTCATTTGGAGCCATTTTGAATGGTTTATGGATTTGATTGATTATCAAGTATTGAAGGCGCATCATACTTGTCTCAAGTATTAATTGATAAATATATTGGGGGCAGGCAACAAAATACAACTTTGAGTATTTTAACCCGATACTTTGAGCGTTTTGGTGATCATCTGGAATTTTTTTCGTATCTTTACAAGTGTTCATGGTTTTTCGTCTGGCACCCATCGCATTCAGATTTCAGCAGGGAAATTTCTAAAACCGTTAAAACATTATGTAGATAATATAACAAGATCAATGGTCTGTAGCGTGGACTATGCCAGTTGATCAAGGCGGAAGACGGCACGTATTTAACACTACAAGCACTATTGCTTTGGAAAGCCTTGAATGTTTTGGCACATCATGAGCGTCCAATGTTTGGTACTAAAAACATTGTACAAATAATGGTGGAGGCAGAAGGAAAAGAGCCAAACAACAGCAGGATGGGTTGGTTTATCTCAAAGAACTGGTTGATTGACAGATTGCCGTCCAAACCACATCGTATTAGTTAGTATCTCGTTTTCAGGTTATGGTCTGTGTTCAAAAGTGTTCACATTGGTTACGCTTACTTGCTTCGTGTGTTAGAAACTCTTGAAAGAATTTTTATCAACTCCAGAAATGGTCGTCATAATCATATTTTACACTGTACCAAATAGTGAGGTAATTAGAGGGTTGTTCTCCATATTATAATTCTGTAAATTGTAAATATGATGTAAACGAAACCCAACATGCCTAGGTTTTAGTCACTTTAACTACGACTGTATGAAAACTTTTTAAGTGTACACCCTTCCTACACTTACTTTAAGTGTGGATGTACTCTGCGGGTTTTTGCTGACGACGTGACAATTACAAGCCATCCAGATTAATAAAGCAATCATATTAGGATTCTTGTCCTATTTATCATGCAATGCAGTTTTGGCCTTAATTTTATAATCCTTACTAAGCTTGTACCAACCTTTTGCGCATTTTTGATTGGACCTCTTGTATTGCGTCGTATTGTATTTTACAGTTATCCTTTTATCAAGAAGTACCCATCATTTTTATTTTTATTTTCCATTTTACAGTACTACCTATCATCTTGCTTGCCATGTATAAGTGGTTGTTTCGTGGGAATCATAAATTGATCATCAACATTCACTGACTCCTAATGTATTTTTTCAAGTGGCCTTGGATGGTTTGTATAATACTGGACAAAGTCGTTCCGTACTCCTTTGGTATGTGACGATCCTTGTTCACCAGACTTAACATTCTGGACATTGTCTTAAAACAAACATTTCAATTACATTGATTTCCCGTGATGCCACTTAATCATAAAAAGAGCGTTTGTTAATACGGATCAATTTTGAATTGTTTTTTATATCTTAGTTTTTACTTTGTCCTGTTATGAATAGGTATTCTTGCATTTTCTTTGTCCATGCTAGTTAATGACCAGAGAAGTCTTGATGTATAAGGTTTGTTTATTTTTACATTCGGCTATTAAGTTGGCATTTTAAGCATATTAATTGCTATATCCCGAATTGTTACAGTACCGATCCTCAGCCTCGACACAACCTTTCACAACATCAAACTTGAGATTTTGGTACAATAGAAACCGTGTATTTTTTCACCTCATCTCAAAAATATTTTAACTGACTTTTTTTCCTATTATACAGAACAGGCTAAAATATAGTTAGTTAAGGCAGCCTGGTATTAAGTTGTACAGTACTTTAGGCTATTGTAATACAAAACAATTACAACCTCTCAAATTAAAAATGGTATGTCATGTTCACTGTAAATTTTGGCAATTAAAGTGTGTGGTTTGATGATAGCCTCTAATCAAACAAAAAATATTTATGATCGGTGGGTAAGTCCGGACCGGCTGATTCCATTTTACACTCCCTAAAAGGAAGAGGAACATAGAAAGTAAACACAAGAGGATTTGAAAAGACATTTCTACTTTAGATTCAAGAAATTGCACAGGGTAAAAAAAGTGGAAGGATTATCCATTTTTTATTACCAAATTGCTGGTATGGATCCAATAATGAGTTTTTTGCTATATTTGTCTAAGAAATCAAGTTTTGCTTATACAGGAATAAAATAACTAAAACGCTTGCATTTCGTGAAAATGACATTATACTGTTTGTAATGCTATGACGATTTCAAACTAAGGTAAATTAGATAAATTATAACTACTACTAATCCATTTCCATAATTATATTTTACACTGGTACCATGTAGGATTCTATTTCTTTTCTTTTATCTTGTAATTACTAGAAGTATCCTTTTGGGAACTAAGGGCGACTCATGTCGAAGCTTATTTACTTTAGACTGCAATGAATAGACAAAAAACTTTTTTTCCCTGAAGCGTACGTTTTGGTAAAACGGGAATGTGTGTTCATATGCATTTAGAGCGGCAACAACCTTTATGGGAGGGCCAAATGTTTCCTTTTTTTTAAAATATTCTTTAAACCTTTTTTTTTTTTTATTTTTCCAATCATCCAGTTCTAAGTGAAGGTATGTTAACAAAATGACCTATATTTTATGGAAATTTATTTTTAGGAACCCCTTATTTACCCCTCAGAATGAACCTTGGACATCAAGGGTAAGATAGGCAAAACTATGCCTTATTTTAATTCTGACTATGTACTCTACAAGGTAGTATGAGAATTAATAGAACTGGAACATTCTTAAATTTGTTCCATTTAACAACCCTTGCCTCCTCTATTTTGTTATAACCCGATAATTGGCGCCGTAAAATTTTTATTGCATTTATTGCGGTGCCCCAAACTTCATTTCGGCGTCCGAAATCCGTATTTACTAAAACAATACGCAATTAAAAGGATCTTTTACAGGGCGCGCGCCGATATAGATAAGATACCGCGTAAAATAATAACGGGTACCACGAGAGACAGATCTCTTACGCGAGAATTGAATTCTGAGATGAATATTCATCACAGCTGATATGGCCTGAGTACAAATGTCTCTCCCTATTGGTTAGTGGTAATTATTTTGGCAGAGCAGATTTCAGAATTTCCAAATTTAATTTTGGGAACAAGATATATTAATTTCGGCGCGTCGGACAAAGCCCCATTTTTGGATTGTATTTTGCCGCAGCAGAATTTTTTTTTTTTTTTAAATTTAAAATTGATGATGAAATAAAAAACATTGCGCTGTAAAAGACTTAGGTAAAGCAGAAATTACCTATATTCATTTGATTCTCCTTTTGCCGCATCAGAGTGTGAATTTTCCTCCCGCAACCAACCGAAATGAATTTCACCGCAGCAAATTTACTAAAATTGGTGCGTAGTGCCAACGATTTTAATTAGAACGTATGATAAACAGATAAATTAAAAGGGGTGGTTTCATATATTATGTGAAGATTGGAAAAGCAGGCAAATGGGTCTT
Source organism: Ophioderma brevispina (assembly GCA_023653785.1). Lineage (NCBI taxonomy): Eukaryota > Metazoa > Echinodermata > Ophiuroidea > Amphilepidida > Ophiodermatidae > Ophioderma > Ophioderma brevispina. Next base: position 141,329 of record JAMKCH010063152.1, read on the forward strand.
TACTTGTGGCATCACTTCATTTAAAGTGGTCTCATATAGCGTTTGTTTTCAAGTCGTGTGGCGGTCTCATAGAGGTCACTTTTGAAACCTCTGTCGATATGACATCCAACCGCATTAAGAAATTATCCATGGTAAAAGTTGTGCACTGGCTTTATGAGGAAGTCTTTCTTGCCGTACAACAAAATGGTTTTTAGCTGCAAATTTGTTTTAGAGTAGTGAAAAATGTCATTACTTTGTACTTGTAACTTGTATAACGATATTTCCTTCCCTCTATGTAATTGCCGATAGAACACTTAATCCGCGTGGTGTTATATAACGACGTAAAGATCGTTAAACATGCCACGAGATTGGGCAGTGTATTGTAGATTAAATGTTAAAGCCTTATCAGATGAAATAATCAACCCGATTTAATGTCATTAAATCAAAAGATGTTTTTTAATGTAGATCAGTGTATCCACTTGCATATTGAAACCCAACCCCTCGGATATTTAAATTAAGTTTTAACAAAGTTTTTTTATAATTCCCAGAGGCAAAGTCCAGCGCGGTGATAAAAACAATTAAATACCCTATCGCTAACTGGGTTTGTACGTTTACATGTATGTATCCAATGCCTCGGGAAAAATAGATTACCGTATTTTCCCCCCTCATTCATGTTTGTTTTATACGTTGAGTTCCTCCGGGCGTTTTCATCCAAGACAACGTTCCCGGCACAAAACACTACACCCAACTTGTGGTAGTGGATGCGTAATCCCTCTATTCTCAATTCAAGTGTGAGCGTCTGTTGTGTAAAATCTGTCGCAGATTCGAATCTCCGTTGTGCCCAGATATAGGTTCTGATCTTTGTATTCAACGGAATAAAGCCAGAATCCACGGATGACTTTGCTTCATTACTTGAACAAGGAGCCACATATCAGGGGCAAATACTATACTGGGCAGAATCCACGACTGGAAAGATTCGCCAGTGGGTCACCTTCAATTTCAGTATATAGACCATGGTCACCGCGATTAAGAATTGACAGGCACTCTTTTGGCGTGCTGCTAACACATTTAATAACCGAAGCTTGTTTATAACCCGGCCATGCGGCTAAATGAGTTAAACGCATAGTTCGGATTGGGCGTCAAACTAGAATATCGGTTCCTCTCGAACCACCAGTCAACCGATGGTGGCGTTTTTTTTGAAGTCATCCCTTACTAAGTTACCCAATGGCGGTAAAAAGATATGGCAAGTGGACAACCAGAATGTAATTTCCGTCCAAGTAGAAAAAGAGATCATCCATTGTTGAAATCAATAGATTGAACGTGCGAGAATATGCCCTTTGATGTTATGTGTGTTATCCGACTTTACCAGGCAGTACTGATCATTGCCTCTTCACGTCGTCATAACAGAATATAACCTCTGGTGACCTGTAACCGAAGACAATTAAAAACATTAGTTAATTGCACTATTTAACAAAATATCACTTTTATCAAATAGGTTACATTGTACCGGTATCCTGTTTAAACACCTCTGTGAATACAATTCAAATCTTAATATTAGCTAATTCTATTTTAAATTGATCTTACAAGTACTTTCCCATTTAGAATAATCATGGTAGTGTTTCATACAATTATACTCTTTATTTTGCGGGGACATACGGGATTTTTAGTATAAAAAAGCGAAAGATAACGGTTGGATCTGAACGTTTTGAATGAACGCTTCATATTGTGCCAATTTGGTCCCCATTCCACTCTAACTAACTAGATTTTGATTTGTGTGATTTTGATCGGTTGGTACCATTTACTGCACCCACTTGGTCTGCTCCCAGTTGAATCAGCAGCCTTGACGGAATTAAGTGCAGGGGATCTGTACTTTAATCCGTCAAGGCTCTGAATTCAACTGGAGCTAAAAAGTGGGGATCACAAAATGTACCAACCCATATTTATCAGAGATATATTACCAGAAGCCTTTAGTGGGGGACTGTATGAATATATCCTTAAATGTGAGTTTGCAAATCCGGATAACTTTGTGAATTTTGGTAGCACAATTGTACTTTATATTGATAGAAAAAAAATGATGAAGACTTGCCAAACCCCTTTCATGGCCCCCGAGCTTGGATTTCATGTTACAGGGGTAAAATGTTTTTCAAATGTTCCGATTGTGTTGAAAAGCACACCAGATGCCTGTCCTGGTTACAAGGACTTCCACTCATTTATCCACTGTATTGATTATAACCAACATTCATTCTCCGTCGATTTCTACCTCCATGGTTACAGTCGGGAATAGTAGTAACCCAATAGGATCTATTGTGCCAGTTCATGATCTATGGGGTTTGTACTTTGTAACTACGGATTGAGTATTGAGAACTGAGTATTGAATAATCACTCATTTACGAGGCTCCCATACATTGTTTAGATAATTTCTCTCGGTGTCATTTTTATTAATACCACTATTTAATGTTCTACTTTCATTACTATCATTGTAAGTAATTTATTCAATTCGTGTTTTATTCTTATGATTAAATGTAATTACATTTAGTTATATCCTTCTAGCATGATTACCATTTTTTAATTTCAAATGGTCTTCATTCATGATAACATAATTATGTCTGGTTAACACACTTTGGGAAGGAATCTGAACTGGTCTGCTTAAACTATAGGGGCTTTTGCCTGCCCATTTTTGATACTGAGTAGATAATGCAGTAGACCTGATTAGTAAAAAAACTGCTTCCGCTAGGTAGACTGTGTTAATTTTGCGAACATAATATGACCACGGAATATGGCATCAATAACTAAAATAATTCATCATGGTTAATTTCTTTCTAAGATGGCCCAATCTTTGAATTTTAACATGTCCAAATGTTTAAAAACGCATAGTAGGTTTAATCAAACAATGAAAGACGACGTTCTTAACCCAGTTGGATATTTGAATGTGTTCTGTAAAGTTATACTGCAGTTTGCGGAGTACAACCACCTCGTACTTAGCTGTAAGGATTGTAACGTAATTATCTTTTTCTGAAATTCAATCCTGGGAACGTGATTGTGTCCACGTTTGGTCGTATTGATTGCAATGTTCGTTTCTCTTAAGTTCCTAATGTGAATCAATCTTAAAGCATGGCAGACAATGTTCAGCATTTGCTTTCTTTGTTCAGATTACAGGATGTCACTCTTAACATCATCTTCTAATTGGATTAAATCAAGAATACGTCATGCAATATGAAATACGTGAGAGTCTTCATTTTGTGCTGTTTTCTAGGGGGCTCTCATTTTGTTTACTTTATTTCTTTGGAAAAGGGCTCTTAGTACATGGCACTGTCGTATACATGTAGGTTATTTTTGTTCCAATCTTTAATTTTTGTCCAGGTAACATAATAAATATCTTTGTAAGATTGTTACTCATTAACACCAATCCATTAAATATATCCCATTACAAGATTAGTCATATAGTGAAATTTTAAGAAATTTTAGTGTATATTAATATTACTTGCTTAACGACTATACTCACTTGAACCACGTAATTGGCAAGCGACTACGCTAATTGACGGAGAAGAGCAGGAAAGAAAATAATATTCAAACCTTTGAAATTTACCCATAGGCCTACTACAACCACTTTTTCAAAACAACTTGGAGTTTTATAATGCATGAATGTTGCAGGAGAAATAAGTTTACTCTTTATTCAATCATCCCAACCAGAATGGCAGTTTTCTTTCATTGTTAGAGTTACCCTGTATAATGAAAACTGAAATAAATATGGGCCGCATTTTCACCCCTCACTATGACAATGGATAATTTGTAATCATTTGACCATATAAATGGGTAGATTATTATGTCCGAGCCACCTATGTGAAAGGGTAGTAAATATATACAATGTTTGCGTTATAAAATTTGTCGATTTCTTTTACTCATTGAAGGCGCACGCGCACTTATGAATGCCCTTTACACCAATTTAAAAGTTATGATGTGGTCAAAAATTACAGCTTTCTATGATGCGAGCCCCATCCACCGCCCATCTGTCTATTGTTTTCCTCAATGTGTACTGCGCACATCATTTATTTCAGCAACAACTGGAAGGGGCTTAGTAAAACACCACCCATCAGTTTGACGAAAATCATATGCGCAACTGCGCACTATTATGCTGTCTTGCTTTTTGATAACATGTTATTCATTGAACTGGACTTGGTTGATAATATTATGTGTTTCATGCACCTGCACGGATGTATATCAGAATGCATCCTCAGTTAACTCACGAAACTCGAAACCTGTTTGGTCAACAACCTCTCGGTCGCTTCATATCAGTTTTCAAACAAAGTGCTAGCTATATTTTAAAAGAAATACATATATCAATTTGCCAGATTATCAGAAGGTGTTAAAGCCTGTATGGTCTTCAAGCAATCTCAGTAAAAGTGTATTCTCTAAATTTCTTAGATTAAAATTCAATCTTATTGGATTGCTATCATGGACAAATCCAAGTTTAGATTGAAAATTTAAATCGAAATACATTGAAATATAAATCTAATATACTAAATCAGATTTGTCCTCCATTTTAAACTAAGAAATTTAGAGAGTATATCAGACTATATATCTCATTGTACGCCACTGAAAAGGCTGATAAATTTCAATCTAGTCAGTGTTTGATCCCCGGGTCGGTCTAGAGGTTTTACGTGCAAATGGTTTCCAATCCAAGCTCGCTCCTCGAAAGTTTCCTCACACTTCTAAAGGCATTGATAACATTAGTAAAAAGGTATTGAATAATGTAATAAACATGAGTAACTGGTGTTAATAACAAAAAGAGCTGAGAGTGCCATTAAAATCGAACAAAAACGAACAACATCAATAAAAAAAAAATTAAAGGGTTAATTACAACACAGTGTCCTTTGGGGCAGCGCAACGCAATCAATTCGTTCCTAACATCAATACACAACACCAAAATCAGCTGAAATGTTGAACTTTCTTGGGGATACGTAGTGAAACATAAACAAAAATAAATATGCTAGGATCACGAATGCACCTTTAAAACACGCGGTAAATAAGAGCAAGTCATTAAATTGCATTTCGTGATTTTCAGCACCTTCTGTTTTATTTCTCGTTGTTCACTAGATATCCTTGAGAAAAGCTTATTCACCAAGTTTGAGTTGATCCCGATCTTGCGGTTTTGTGTTATGAGCAATTGTTTGCTTCCCACGGTCCCATAGGCCACTGTGCTGTAATTTCTGTCCCTTTACGGACAGAAAATACAAAATAGCGAATTCCGTACAGACACGACCGAATCTGCACGTAAGATTAGGTACAGGTGGATTACTAATTCTAACGGTTCAGATGATATAAAAATCTCAACTTTTCTTAGGTAAGTCAGGGGTACGAGGTTGTGGAACACGAAATGCCCTTTTAAAATAGTACATTGTATATGCCTTGTAACATAAATGTCACATAAAATATTCACAGGTTCCGACACAGATGATTACCTCATCATTCGAAGTTATAGAGCATGACAATTGCACTATGCCAAGAGCATGAATAACTACCGAATAAACGCGAATTTAAAGGGACACAATGACATCAGAAATGAAAAGTATTTAGACATAATGAAATGGACCCTTACCGAAATCACTTCCACAAATTTGAAACAATTGGGATGTAAAAACAGTAAGAACAGCAAGAGTTACAGGCAATTCCTGTCTGCGGCAGCCAAGGATACTGACATTACTGCCAGCATTTTCTCAAAAATTAAAACATGCAGTCATCAGCTCACAGACCATTGCTATCGTATATGCTAAGCAATTTTCACTTAACAGATCAATATCTTACTACAAGTCTGAAGAATAATATATGAAACCTGGTCTGAATGCTTTTTAAATGTATAAAAAATATGCTAGATACGCTGTAAATTCTGGCAGGTATGTCAACACCTTGATTTTCCATGGCAGGAATTGCCTGTAACTCTTGCTGTTTTACTCTTTTTACAGAACACCCAAATTGTTTTCAAATTACTGAAAGTGAGGGTCCGTAAGGGTCCAGTTCGTTATGTCTGAATATTTTCCATGCCTTTAAAACACGTGTCCTGCAGGATAACACACATATCAACGCGCGGTGAGAAAGTCGCATGTCACTTCGTCTATGTATGAAACCTCATGGAACTCGAAACAAGCGTTGGTTCTCATTTGAACCTTTACATTTCAAGGGAAAAAAGACTGATGACTGTACGTTTGACTCCCTCGAGTATTACCATGATTACTGTCATTGTGGTTAGTAAAATTATACGATCAACATCGTGTGCTCCATCTGCTGTGAATCCGCTGACAACCGCCCATGCTACAACACCGATATTTGTTCTAGCCAGCCATAGCGCATTGATAAGTGCGAATGATGTCACAGTGTAATATCGCGGTGTAGCCTATACCTAGTCGGATATTTCCTGTGACCTTTTAGTGTCTATTGAAGGTCCGGTGAAACTCTACGCAGGTGTCTTGTTGATGGTTGGTCTGGCTGAAGATCCTGTTTCAAGTTTGTGCAGGTGATTTGTCTAGTAGTCAGTTTGACGACAAAACACTTATCTAGAAAGATTGTATCACACGGGACGCCAATGGAATAATATGTTGAAGTTGACAAACACGTATATAACTTGGACGGCGTATCTCAGTCACGACCACGTTGGCATTTATGCAAAGCTGTTGTTCATTCTGTCCATTACTCTACTTCTGCAGCATGCTCACGACTGGGCATTTTATTTGTAAATAGATACACTACTTCCGTAATAAAGTCATGGTCCATGATATAAACATTTTGTAATTTGTTAAAGGTATATAGTTATTTTAAAAACCAATTCTGGGGTAGACACACTATGCGTCACAGAGTATAAAATACAAAGTATTTGGTCAAACACAATTTGCCTTGAATCTTGAATCGTAACCTCCAGAAAAAGCAACTTGCTTATCCAAGGAGTCTCGTGCTGTGAAGTCGTGCAAACTCGTACCCAAACAAAATATATACAAAGGTGCAATAACGTGCAAGTAAAAACAAATGTCCAATTTAATGGGTTGGTGTTGGTTGCAGTCCCCTAATAACTGGGAGAGCAAGGTCCTGGAACTGGTGGATTGACAGAGCTGAGACCGCAGGCACTGGAAGTCTATTCCAAACTGGTATAGTGCGCACAAAGTAAGAATATTTAAAGACACACCTAATCTGCACGTAAGATTAGGTATCAGGGGATTACTAATTCTAACGGTTCAGATGATATAAAATCTCACTTTTCTAGGTGAATTCCCGGGGTACGGGTTGTGGGACACTAAATGCCCTTTTTAAATCGTACAAATTGATATGCCTTGTAACATACATTCACATAAAATATTCACATGTTCCGACACAGATGATTACCTCATCATTCGAGTTATAGAGATGACAATTTGCACTATGCCAAGAGCATGAATAACTACCGAATAAACGGAATTTAAATGGACACAATGACATCAGAAATGAAAAGATATTAGACATAATGAAATGGACCCTTACCATTTTATCAAACTTAAAAAAAAAAAAAAAAAAAAAAAATAAAAACAGTAGACAGCAAGCAGTTACAGGCAATTCCTTCTGCGGCAGCCAAGATACGGACATTACTCCAGCATTTTCTCAAAAATTAAAACATGCAGTCATCAGCTCACATCCATTGCTATCGTATATGCTAAGCAATTTTCACTTAACAGATCAATATCTTACTACAAGTCTGAAGAATAATATATGACCGGGCGATGCTTTTAATGTAAAAAAATATGCTAGGATACGCCTGTAAATTCTGGCAGGCTGTCACACCTGATTTTCCATGGCAGACTGCCGGTAACTCTTGCTGTTTTTACTCTTTTTACGAAACCACCAAATTTGTTTTCAATTCCTGAAAGTGAGGGTCCGTAAGCCAGTTTCGTTATTCTGAATTTTTCCAGTGCCTTTAAAAATGTGTGCCTGCAGGATAACACGCATATCAACCGCGGTTGAGAAGTCGTCGCAGGTCCACTTCGTCAATTTGACACCTCATGGAACTCGAAACAAGCGTTGGTTCTCATTTGAACCTTCACATTTCAAGGGAAAAAAGACTGATTGACTGTACGTTTGAAATATCCTCGAGTATTATCCATGATTACTGTCATTTGTGGTATTAAATTATATTTACGATCAACATCGTGTGTCTCCATCTGCTGTAATCCGCTGACAACCGCCCATGCTACAACACCGATATTTGGTGCTATAGCCAGCCATACGCATTGATAATTGCGAATGATGTCACAGTGAATGTCTCGGTGTAGCCTACCTAGTCGGATATTTCCTGTGACTTTTAGGGTCTATTAAGGTGCGGTGAAACTCTACGCAGTGTCTTTTGAGGTTGGGTCTTGCTAAGATCCTGTTTTCAAGTTGTGCGGTGATTTGTCCTATTGTCAGTTTTGACGACAAAACAACTTATCTAGCAAAGATGGTATCCACGGACGCCAATGTGGATTAATATGTTGAAGTTGACAAACACGTATAGAACTTAGGGACTGCGTAGCTAGTCACGTACCACGTTGGCATTATGCAAAGCTGTTGTTTCATATCTTTCCATAACTCTACTGGCATTTTAATTTGTAATAGATACACTTCTTTCGTAATAAAGTCATTGTCCATGATATAAACATTTTGTCATTTGGTCAAGGTATATAGTTATTGTTAAAACAAATTCTGGGTTAGACACACTATCGTCACAGAGTAAAATACAAATGATTTGTCAACCACAGTTGCCTTGAAACTTGAATCGTGACCTCCAGAAAAAGCAACTTGCTTATCCAAGGATTCTCTTGCTGTAGTCGTGCAACTCGTACCCAAACAAAATATATACCAGGTGGCAATAACGTCAAGTAAAAACAAATGTCCCCAATTTGAAATAGTTACATGGGTTTGGTGTTGGTTGCAGTCCCCCTACTATTGAGAATAATGTGGACATTTTTGTATAACTGAAACCTGGTTGTGTCTGAAAGCGATCCGGTGGTCATTGCTGAGATGCGGCCTGAGATATTCCTCCTTCGACTTTTCCCAGAATCTGATGACCATGTGTTATTGGGAATATCCACAAACTGCCAAACATTCCAAATACACCCACAGGCATTAACACAACCTTCTTTTGACATGCTTGTGTGGTAATAAACTAGTGTTAAACTCATCCCTGTGTATCGTCCACAACCGTCCGGGAAAATGGTCTCAAAATAAGTCAAAATTCTTTAAATGAGTTTTGCATACTTTTCTTATGAGATGCTCTGTTCCCGCTAACAATACGATACTGCTGGTGGATTCTGTCGCCCCGCCCGCAAAACCTGAGTCGATTCATTTTTTTGTAGATTCTGGCTGCTATGGTTGTCATCAACATATCCCATGGCCCTAACCCATAAAGAAGGTCACACTCTGGACCTGAGCATAATCTCTTCTTGAATGGAGTTAGTTGCTGGGTGGGGCCTCTTTCCTGGGCTAGGCTCTGATCATCGTTTGATTAATTGTAACGATAGCAGCCAAAATCACCACTCATGAGAAATATGTGCACCATCAAATATAGAATATTGACAAGACTCTGTCTCAATGAACCTTTCATCCATGTATTGGCAGTCGTTGACCCTTCGTGAAATGGCTCATTTGATGAGGGCTTGTAAATTTGAGAGTCTTTAATTAGTGTACTCGATTCCCATGCACCTCCTCAACGGCGTTCCCGCATTATTAGACCACGATAACCTTGGTTTTTAATTAAGAGAAGTCTTGATGAAGGCCAAACGTGAACGTAGACGTTTATAGAGAAAATGGGTAAAACTAAAATAGTTCGATCTTGATGCATACAATGTACAATCACAGACTGGTAAACTCATTCATCATGCTAAGGAGTTTTTTTTTATTACAGAGAACATTAAAATGCTAACAACAAAAGCATGTTTGCTACTCTGAAAAAGCTTCTGCACCCCCAAACCAAACAACTTCCTAACGTAGTCAGCTACTGAACTAATAGCTCATTTGCCAGGTGTTTCAATCAGATTTCAGCGGACAAGGTATACACAAATCAGACGGACCTTGATAATTATCCATGTCTAACTCGCATGAATGATCCCAGTGGGACAATACTTGATAAGACCGTGCCAATGCATGAGTTTAATCAGTCACTGGTGAAGAGGTAACCAAGGATTTATGTCACTCCATCAAAATCATGTTCCTTAGACACCATTCCATTGGGTTACTTAAGGAGAATGTTGCAGCTCTGGCTGAGCCATTAACACTGACATTAACAATCTATCCTCAACTGGTGTTTTCCCATGCATAACTCCGGGAACTGCTGTGACACCCATTCTCAAAAGCCTTCCCTAGACAAAGAGGGGCTCAACACTACCGCCCTGTGTCAAATATTAGCTCGTTCTAATTTTCAGTGAGAAAATATTGCGTGCCTGTGCCCAGATCAAGGATCAATCTTGTCTCAAATGACTTTAATGAGAAGTTTCAGTCACCTTACAAAGAACGACACCTCACTTAAACGGCACTTCTGGCGGTGTCAAACGATATCCTCAATGCACTGTTGACACATTCAGGCAGTTTCTATTGTGCTGCCAGATCTTTCTGCAGCTTTTGAGCATTTTGGATACTGTTGATCATGCCATTCTTTTGGACTGTTACGATGATGCTTTCAAAATTCAAGGTACAGCCTTACAGTGGATTCGGTCTTACCTGCAAAACCGCTCTTTTCCTGTGCTCATTTGGTGCATTTTCCAAACAAGCATCCCCTCCCGTTCGGTCTTTTCCTCAGGGTTCTGTGGTCGGGCCTCTCTTTTTATAATGTACACATACTGTAACGCATCAATCATCCGGAAGCACAAATTGCTTACCACATGTATGGCTGATGATGTAAGCTCTATTTGACTATGTCCTAAATTGATTGATGCCAAACCTGCTGTCAAAAGACTCTCTCTTTGTATTTGAGAATCAGTGAGTGGATGCGCTGTAACAACTCAAATTGATGATGAAAAGACAGAATTTTTCAATCGCATGTTCATCTATTACACAAATCGCCTCAGAGATATTACCATCAGGGTCGGGAACAGTGGATGTTCCCCCAGGTCCTCGCATTAAAACCTTGGTGTCGTTGTTTGATGCAGCAATGTCTATGACTGACCATGTAAGGTCATCATTAAGTCTGTTATGTTAACTTTCACCTTCGCATATTTACCGATCCGCCTCTTTAATCACATTTGAGAGTTGTCCTCATCTCGTCCGTTCACTGATTTTTTTATCTCGCATTGACTTGCCAATTCACTTTTGTCATGGAATTCCGCCATATCGGAGTAAACTTCAGATTTTGCAGAATAGAGGCACCAGCTGGTGTGCAATCTGATAGAATGACCCCAGCCCACCCACTCCTTAAAGAGCTCCATTGGCTGCCAATTAGTGAGCGCGTTGTCCTTTATTCTTATGCTTCTTACTTACAGGGCATTTCCGGACAATTTCCATCTACTTGTTCCAATACCTCTCTTTGTATATGCCTGGCAGGCCAGGATTGCGTTCTGCAATGAAAACGCTCTTCACTGTTTCCCGCACAAAAAGGTCAGTGGGTGACAGGGCTTTCAGCATTCGGGCCCTACCTGTGGAACTCTTTGCCCTATCTCTGTTCGCCACTCCAAAGTCCCATTGTTTACTTGTAAGAAGCTCTAAAATTTCATCTTTTCCAAGAGTTGTTGTGGTGCTTAAATGTTTTTTGGTAGTGCCCAATCACATGATATTTAATTATGCAGCTGTTTTCTTTTTTTTATTTTAATAGTTTGATGTAATAACTTACTCATATTAATACAACAGTATTGTAAAATGAACCATGTTTAGCTAAATAGTATACTCTCTATTTTGGTAAGTGCTTTGACCTTGTTTTGAAAGGCGCTATATCAAATGCCGTTTGTTATTGATTGTAAGCGGGAGAGCAAGAATCCTGGAACTTTTGGATTGACAGAGCTGAAGACAACACCGAAGTCCATTCCAAACTGGTTAGTGGCGCACAAGTAAGAAATATTTTAAAGGAATTCACCTGGCTTGTATGAACCTTGGTAGCAGTTTTTTTGGAAGTTCTACCCTGGAGATTTGATGGAATGACACAACTTGGGAGAAGGGATATTCACCAATCCAAAATTGTGATGTTATAAGACATTAGCACTGATGTAATAATCTGCGAGTGACGATGAGTCCCAATGGAGTTCTTGTAGCTTTCAGTGACGCTGGGCTGTCCGTTGTTAATTATTTTGTGACAACTCGAGCCCGCCTGTCGTTGTAACTGGCTTCCAGATATTCACTTGTCCACTAGCATAGGGGCTCCACAATGCTGCGGATAATTCCAACTTAGGTCGTACCAAGTCCTTGTAAGCACATTCCTTCACTCTCTAGGACGGATGACATATTCCCCCTAGGGACACCATGGTCTACGGCTCCAGATGTTATTCTCTGGACGTGATTCTTTCCAATCAGTGTTTTTTGATGGTTACTCCTAAGTACTTGTGCTTTGTCGTTTCAGAGATTTTTGTCCGTCAACGTGTAGGTATGCTTTAAATGGTTTTGGTTTTACGGGTAAATTTGTAGAAACTCACCTATTAGATGCAGTGAAGCACATTTTGCCACTGGTCCGGCGGGCCCATTTGAAGACTTTGAAGGTAAGAAGGTCAATTTTGGTTTTGGGTCTGTCATCGTATTTTTTTTAATAATTCAATTATAAAGCAATCACCCGTTTCGTGGTTTGGGTAAATATCAGTGCAACTGTATCAAAAGCGAAGAACCCACTATTTTTATAGGCCTATGGTACTTAACATGTTGTAAGAACACTGCACAATCAGTACTGACCTAACGAACAACGTAACTTTTAAGTTTATTCTGCAGTTGGCCAGTTTCTTTCAATCATCTCTTTTGTATTTCAAGGAAGAAATCGACATGTTCCGATATTTCTGTCCCCTATTTTCAGTATGGACGAAGTCCCAACTTCGCCCATAACTCTACCACAATTGGGAATTATCATATTATATTCCTTCTAGCATGATCAACATTTTTAATTTCAAATGGTCTTCATTCATGATAACATAATATGTCGGGGGTTACACACTTTGGGAGGAATCTGAACTGGTCTGCTTAAACTACAGTACTAAGCCCAGCCCCAGATAAAAACTATCCATCAAAACTTAAAAATTATAAAAAAATAACTGTGCGTTTTTGCCAGATATTTTGACTTTACTTGTACTGAATCTTTCAGTTTACTGGCAAAGATGTGCTCTTGTTTGAGACCCTAGTTGGAGATTTGTTCATGATCTATGGGGGTATTACTTTGTAACTGAACGGATTCAGTATTGAGAACTGAGTCTTGAATAATCACTCATTTACGAGGCTCCGCATACATTGTTTAGTATAATTTCTCTCGTTGTCATTTTTATTAATCCCAGTATTTAAGTTTTACTTTCATTACTATATTGTAGTAATTTATTTAAAAAAAAAAAATTTTATTCTTATTATTAAATATAAATTACGATTTAAGTATATCCTTCTAGGCATTATCAACCATTTTTAATTTCAAATGGTCTATTCATGATATCATAATTCATGTCTGGTTAAGAAGACTTTTGGTGAAGAATCTGACTGGTCTTCTTGAAACTATAAGGTGCTTTTGGCCTGCCTATTTTTGATACTGTAGAAGATAATGCAATAGACTCTGATTAGTAAAAAACCTGCTTGCCCGCTAGGTAGACTGTGTTAAATTTTGCAAACTATATACCACGGAATTGGCATCCAATAACTAATTCAACATGGTTAATTGCTTCAGTTTTAGCACTGTTACACATGGCCAAATCTTTGAATTTTAATGTCCAAATTTTAAAACGCATGCCGAGAACGACTGTCTTAACCCATGGATATTTGAATGTGTTCTGTAAAGTTATATTGCAGTTTGGCGGAGTACGACCACCTCTGTACTTAGCTGTAATGACTGTAACGTAATTATCTTTTTTTGAAATTCAATCCTGGGAACGTGATTGTGTCCACGTTTGGTCGTATTGATTGCAATGTTCGTTTCTCTTAAGTTCCTAATGTGAATCAATCTTAAAGCATGGCAGGCAATGTTTAGCATTTGCTTTCTTTGTTCAGATTACAGGATGTCACTCTTAACATCATCCACTAATTGGATTAAATCAAGAATGCGTCATGCAATATGAAGTACGTGATAGTCTTTATTTTGTGCTGTTTTATGTATAAGAGGTTCTTTACTTTTTTTCTTTGGGAAAATGCTCTTCTTAGTGAGCACAGTCATATACAGGTTATATTTTTTTCCACACTTTAATTTCCGTCAAGGTAACACGATTACTATCTTTGTAGAGGTCGTTACTTATTAATATAAATCCATTAGATACATCCCATATACATATATATTTCTTACACAACCTGAGTATTTTACTCACAGTTGAGCTGTGACCTTATTTTACTCAACAGGGTAATAAAATTGTACTCAACCCACAAAGAGTAATACTCTGTTCTGTATTTGAGTAGATTCCTTGCTCAACCATTGAGTAACATGTTTTGACTCAACTGGTGTTGAGCACACTGTTTGCACAACTGTTGAGCAACATTAATTTTACTCAATTGACATTTAGTAATACTTTGGATCCAGGTAAAACAAAATCTGAGCATTGGATATTTTGCCCTAGAATGACCTTGAACCTTCTAAGGGCTGTAGCCGTGGAACTAAAGGTCGGAACCTAAACAAACAATACTTTTTTCATGTTTTAACCCTTATAATAAGACAAATACATTGGAGTACATTTAAACCACATTTGACGTGATTTCAAATTGTACCCCTGTACAATTTTTTTACCCCCACATTTCCCTAGGTTGGACCAAAAAAAATCTGATTCCGACAACACTTGTCAACTATAGAAAACATCGTCAAACCTTATTCCCCAAATTTCTAGAATAGGATCGCATTTTATAACCCTACTACCGGGCCCTACATTACTGCATGTTTTCTTTTAATAAACTGACCTGTGAAAGATTTACATCGTTTTATGAGAGCATCACCACCATCTGTCTCCGTTGGTTTATAGCGCCATCATTTAATTTCAACAACCCTAGAATGACTTACGAAATTTTGCCCGATTAATCAGAAGGGTTGTTAGGCCTTTATGGTCTTCAAGCAATCTCAGTAAAAGTGTACTCTCTAATCTTAGATTAAAATTCAATCTTAATTGGATTGCTATCAGGACAATTCAAGTTTAAGATTGAAAATTTAAATTCGAAATACATTGAATATAACTTTAATATACTAAATATCTAAATTCAGATTTTCCTACATTTGGAAACTAAGAAATTTAGAGAGTGCATCAGACTATATATCTCATTGTACGCCATTGAAGCTCACTGAAAAGGCTGATACATTTTCAATCTAGTCAGTGTTTGATCCCCGGTTCGGGCTAGAGTTTTTTACGTGCAAATGGTTTTCCAATCCAAGCTCGTCCTCGAAAGTTTTCTCCCCCACTTTCTAAGTCATTAATACCCCCCCATTGAGTAAAAATGTATTGAAGATGATGTATAAACTGAGTAAACTGGTGTTAATGGGAAAAAGAGCTGAGAGCCCCATTAAAATCAAAAAACAAACAACTCAATACAAAAATTTATTTTTTTTTAAATTACAACACAGTAACCTATAGGGCAGCGTGACACAAACATTCGTTCATATCATCAATACACAACCCCAAAATCAGCTGAAATGTTTGGAATACATTCATTTTCATTTCATAATTATTCAAGTACTCACAGATTCAAAATACATCAATCAGCACAAACATGATAAAACAGAGATGTAAGAATAAGGATTAAATATTGGCAAACTAAATTACCAGTTCAAATTTGACCTTCCTTGAATATAGATTAAAACCATTGAGTGACCAATGGTAGCCCAAAAGTCCTCTTATAAGGAGGAATCTTATTTCCATTGGGGCCCCTCAAGTGAAAACACAATGAGACAATCCGGTGTCACGAGCGAGCCAGTCCTAGCTTTTTAAGAGTCCGTCGGACGTTATGTTTTGAGTTTCACATCCTAGGAACATAGGTTTTGAACTTAGGAGTCCTAATACACTAAGTTTTTGATTTTCAGTGTCCCAGGAACTATCGGCTATAACAGCATGTCCTGTTGGACCTATAGGATAAAAGTTATTACATTACACAACTCTCAGGGTCCCTAAATTATGCGGGTCCGGGGACTGAGTTTACTCGTGAGTGTCCCATGCAGTTGAATTCACGTCCCTAGGACCCTAGGTTTTTAAAATTAGGGGTCCTATGGTGGGGGGGAATACCACTTTTTTGATTCTTCAGTGTCCTGGGGACTTATCAGTAATGACAGTAGTGGCCAATGGACTACATGTAATTAAAAGGAAGTCCTAGGACATTACAAAATAGTGGGACTCTGAGGTTTATTACATTACGCA